>PVHX01005580.1:0-10716 GCA_004024805.1 Geosciurus inauris | reverse complement strand
GATGACCATCTTTATCTAGTCCCCAAACATTTCTGTCACCCAAAAGGAAGCCCCACACCCACTAAGCCGTCCCCTGCTCTCCCCGGGGCCCTGGCAACCTCGAGTGTCCGCAGGTCCCCCCTTGACGTCGCGTCGCTGCGGTCCCCCCGCTGTGGCCCCGCGGGTCAGCACGTCGTCGCGTTCTGGAGAGCTTTTTTAATGCGCTCGGCTACCTCTCCCAGTCCCTGCAACCCAGGAGGCGCCCTCAGCCTCCGCTTCTTCCAGATGAGGAAACAGCCCCCGAGCAGGCGCCGTCCCACCAGCGGCCCTGGCAGCCTGGGGCAGCGCGGCGCCAGCGGCGGGGGCGGGCGCCTCCCGAGGCCACCAGCACATATCGAGGGAGACAGCAGTGGAATTACACATCCTGGGAGATTTAAGGAGAGTGAAAATATTCTGGCACTTGCAGGATTGTGGGAGCGGGCAGGTCTCCCCGGTGGAATTCCGCCGTCTCTTCCCGCACGTGGCGGGGCTTGGAGCGACAGGGGCGGGGGGCCGGGAGGGCCAGGCGTGGCTGGGGCGGGTGAGGGGCCAGGGCTGCCAGCCCGTGCCGATGTCCCACACCCAATCCCAGCAGGCACCATCCCTGGCAGAGGCCACAGGGAGGAGCGATCGGGGGAGCTCGGGCAGGCACACAGCCGCAAGGGTGGGGTGGCCCCAGCACCCCAGAGCCAGTGAAGAGAAAGAGGAGAGGCATGGGGGGCATTGAGGGTGGGGCCAGGGAGGGCCAGGGACCAAGAACGGAGCAGATGGGAGGAGGGGTGCATGCAAAACAGGGTGCAGAGACCAGCAGCAGGGAGAGGCTGCAGAGGGCTCCCGGGTGCCCAGCTGGCTGCGGTTCCCGGGTGCCCAGCTGGCTGCGGCCCCACAGGACCTGGCCTGAGTCAAACCTGGTCCTCACCAGGACCAGTGCCTGCCCCAGTCCCAGGCCCTGCCAGCTCTGCCATCGTCTTGGGAAACCCAGTTGGCAGCAAGGGATTGGCTCTGGGGTTGGGCTGACCTAGACGTAAGCCCCAAGGACACTTCCTCATGGTGGGTAGATCTCCCAGCCTCAGTTTCCTTATCTGTAAAGTGGGTGTTGTGAGCAGCCGATGGGCACATGTGCCTGTAAGTACCAGGCACACAGCGGCTCCCAGAGGCCTTGCCACGGTGGTGACCACCACCTCCTTTGGCAAGGTGGACCTGCTCTAGCTCCTCCCTCTCCAAGGCTCCAGCCACGCTTTTTTATGCTGAGAAGCCTGGCCTGGGCCTAGACTCTTTAAACACAGAGACTGTCCTAGCACCGGAGAATCCCTAGCTGAAGGGGTCCTGCCCCACCCCAGGACCTTTGCACTTAAACAAGGTTCCCCCTGCAGGGAGGGGATTTAACATGCCCAGAGGCAGATAGCCAGAAAGCAGCTGAGCTGGGGTGGAGGCTCGGACTTCCAGCACCTAACTGGAGTCCAGTGACCACTGCGGGGACTCTGGGGGACATAAGGCAGCCGCCGGGCCAATCCTGACCCTGCCCTGGAGGCCTCCCTCGGCCTCAGCCCTCCCAGCTCTCCTGGGCCTGCCTGCCAGGAGACCATTAGTGTGGCTTTGTTTTGAGCGCTATTTCCACTACCTTGCGCTCTGGCCGCAGGGCCTCCATTAGGGACCCTTTCTCTGGGCCGATGACAGGCGGCAAACAGCTCCCCAGCGAGCCAGCAGTAATTGCTGCTGCCTCCAAGGCCGGAAATGATTTTTTTAAAACCTCACAAAGCAAAACAGACACCCTGCCGTCTGCTCGCAGCCTTCCAGCCTCAGCTGGGAACCAAGTCTGGGGATCCCAGAAAAGGGGATCGATCATTCAGGGGCCCCCAGGCCCAGGAGACACCCTGAACACGCCAGGCAGAGGGAAGACAAGCTCTGGGCTCTGGCCTTTGCTTGAAGGAGATGCAAGGTGCGGGGCGCCAGGCCCACCACACCCCCTAAGCCTCCTTCTCCCCACGATGGGTGGGAAGGATGCTGGGAGGGGTGCTGCGGACAGCGCCCGGGCTCCTTGGGGAGGTAAATGAGGAGGAGAGAGCCAGGAGGCAGGGGGACAGCAGAGAGTGTGCCAGGCCAGCAAAGAGCACAGGGAGGCTGGTGGCTGGGGAGGAGCGTGTGGCCAAGGACCGCGAGGAGGCCAGAGTGCTCGCACACGCACATGCGCACGCACAACTCCCGCCTCCCTCCCAGCCCACGGCTCCACCACCCTAGACTCTGCAGCCAGCACGCACACCCCAGGAGCCCACAAACTCGGCGGGGCTCAAACCAACCTCGGTGCCTCCAGGCAGGCAGCCTCTTCTCCTCCAGCCTCCCCACCCAGAAAGCATCCAGGGCTGCCTCTGCCCAGCGGATCGAGACCAAACCCTGCTCTCCAAGGCTCCAGCTCCAGCCTGCCTTTCTAAAGGCGCACATAAGACTCTCCAGATGAAGCCCCCCGCAGACCCTGCCAGCTAGGCAAGGTGCCCTCTCCCAGTCCTGGCCATCCCTGGATACCAGCCTCAGGAGTCCTCCTCGCCCAGGAAGTCCTCCTTGGTTGCACTAGGACACCCAGTGACCACCATCCTCTAGAGGCGGCCTCCAATGGCTCACCACTTAAGCCCTGACCCTGGGTTCATCTCTGTTCCCTTCTCGGTTATCTCCACGCCCCCACAAGACGCTTATCAAGGACTTGTGGGGGAAAGAAATGAAGCTCTGTCCCTGAGGCCATCCCAGAGGAGGGCAAGGACTCCCAATCCTTTTCTGCCACAGACCTGCCCATGTCCAAAGTCCAGCACTGGCACCTCTCTGGGCTTCAGTTTCCTCTCTGGGGAAAAGAAGGCTGCTTCCCCTGGGAACCAGAGGGAGACTCTGGGGCCTCAACAAGCCCTTGGAAACTATGCGCAAAACCATGTGGCCTTTGTCTAGGAAATAATCAGTTGCTTACATCAGCTTCTTGAGAGGAGTGTGACCTCTGGAAAAATTAGGAACTACCAGTTTTAGAAGCTTCCGGGTCCCTTCCAGCTCTGCCATTTGGCCACTCATTCATTCACTCATTCATTCACTCAGCTGACATTTATTGAATGCCTGCTCTATGTGGGTGTCATTTTGATATATGGAATATATATGTGCATACTCCTGAGATGTCACCTGAACAGGGTGTGTGTGTGTGTGTGTGTGTGTGTGTGTGTGTAGAAACAGAGACAGAAATGGGGTGGGGGGCAGAGAGAGGAGAGCCGGGTACAGCAGACAGGGCGAGGAGCAAAGAGAGATGGAAAGAAACTGAAAGAGGTAAAGACCTAGAGAGAGACCCAGAGGAAAGCAGGCCCAGCGGGAGAAGGATCCAGACAGACAGGCAGGCCCATGTGGGCACTGCCTGCCCTTAGCCAGCAGCGTGCCATGGCCCCGACCCTGCACCAACTCTGGCCTTCCAGGTGCTCCCAGGGCTCACCTGGCCTCTCAAGGGCCCCAGCATGGAGGTAGAGGCCACTGGCACTGAAGCAAAGGCCACAAGGCAGAGGGCACCAGCCTGGTCCCCGCAGGTCCTTCCAGCCTGCCACAGCCCCTCAAGCCACACACGGTCAGGCACCCAAACAAACTCTGGACACGTTCTCAGACGAAACACCATGCCCACAGCTAGAACACCCAGGCAGGGACAAGCAGGTGCCACACATGCCCAGAGTCCCTAGTCCCCACAGATGGTGCTGGACTTCAACCCAGGAGCCCAGACTCCCGAGCCCGCTCTTCCAGGCAGAGCACGCACCCCGCGTCCTGGCACAGCACTCCGCCCGGGAGCCTCCGCCCAAGCCAGGGCGCTGCTCCGGATGCACACCTGCCACACGCGCTTTGGCAGCCAGAACAGGACAGATGAGCAGGTCGGGAACTCTGGCTCGCGGTCCCACGAGCTGGGCTCAGGCCTGGCTGTGCCACTCAACATCTGTGTGTCCTGGGGCGAGCATCTCAGCGTCCTCGCCTGAGAAATGGGAGTGCCCCTCTCACGGTGCGCGACGTGACTGAATGAGGAGGGAGGGGCAGTGCACGGAGGGACACTGGCCTGTGTTCTGTCAGACCCCAAAAGGCCTCTGACAGCTCAGCCCCACGTGCCAGGGAGGGACTCTGCCCGCTCCGTCCACACCCGAGGTGGCAGAACAGAGGCGGGGCTCAGGAGGACACAGGGAAGAATTCCAGAGGGTTAGAGCCTGCTCAGGTGGGGAAACTGAGGCCTGCAGGGAGGCGGGGACTGGCCATGTCACCTAGCAAGGGTGGAAGGGAATAAAGCCCAGCGTCCCCAGCCACCCCACCTTGTACTTTCAGAGCTGGCACAAGGCAGAAAGGAGCCACTGGAGACAGAAGGCCCCATCCCACCACGTCCCCTGCATGTGGCATCCTCGTGACTAGGGACTCTGCCGACCTGTGCCCTTGTGCCCGCACAATCCCAAATCCCTGTGGGACTTGACCCCCACTGTGCTCTGGCTTCTCTGCCCACCTCATCAGCCTTTGCTTCTTTGGGAAATAAGGCAGAAAGCCCTCCCTCCACAGCTGCTTGGGTCCTTCACAGCCTCCACGATGGAAAGCTCACTGCCAGGTACCCTCAGTCCCAGAGGCCAATGCTCCAGTCACCCCTGCCTTTTATTTTATTTTATTTTATTTTAAATATTTTGTTTAGTTGTAGATGAACACAATATCTTTATTTATTTTATGTGGTGCTGAGGATCGAACCCAGTGCCTCACGCATGCGAGGCAAGCGCTCAACCGCTGAGCCATACCCCGAGCCCCAACCCCTGCCTTTTAAATCTTAGCACAATTCATACTTTTTTTGGATAGCAGAGATTAAACCAAGGGCACTTAACTTCTGAGCCATATCCCCAGCCCTTTTTAATATTTTATTTAGAGACAGGGTCTCGCTGAGTTGCTTACGGCCTCGCTAAGTTGCTCAGGCTGGCTTTGAACTCACGATCCTCTTGCCTAAGCCTCCTGAGCCACTAGGATTAAAGGCTGGTACCATTGCACCCGGCCACAATTCATACTTGTGATATGTTCTTATGGGTTTAGCTGTCTGTCTCCCCCACTAGACTGAGAACTCCAAGACAGCAAAAGCCTTATCTCTCTTCTTCACTGATATGTTTCCAGCCTGGCAGGTGCTTGACTGGTATCCATTGAATGAATGAATGACTAAGCTTCCAATACCTGACAACAGTCCTTATTAGCCCAGCGTTCTTAGTATGGAGTATGAAGAATGAGGAGGAAAGGTGTGGCCTATGGGCTAACGTGTCCCCAAGTCCAGTCATTTACTCTGTGGACCCCCCTTGGACAGGCTTATGTACCACCTGTACTATTATGTTCATAACGTTTTCCTATAAACAAACCCACTAGTTTCTAACACCCCATTAGACTCATCCTAAGCAATTATATCTCTGAAATCAGTTTTGATGCACTGGTTATATTTTTCCAACCCACAATAAAATAAATGCTTAACTATTAAAACGTAAGAGGTTTGTCTGGCTTCTGCCTAAGATCATCTCTAAGGTAGGGCCCAGTCTTGCTGAGGGATCTTGAAGAAGGGTTTTAACTAGGGGCAGGGGAATGAAGCTGAGGCCCAGAGACCTCCGTGATGGCTTTGAGGAAGGACTGGGGCACAGCTGTGGGAAGGAGACCTGGAGGAGCAGCAGCCTCCTTCCGCCTCCTCCTCACCTTACTTCTCGGCAGCACTGGGTACCAGAGGGAGGCACTGGGGTGGGCTGTGAATTCCATGATTAGCAAACAGGCAGGGGTAGATTTCCTCTCCAGTGAGACCACTGTCCGTCTTCCGATGGAAGAGTCTCTTCAGGGTCAGGGAAAAGGGGCACAACGCTTGGTCCATGTTACCCTCGTTGCCCTCGTGGTGGATGCATCTCCTATGTATCCCAGGGGCAGGGCACTGGGTCCACCCACGGTCAGATGAAATCAGCCTTAATCATCCCGGGAAGTCCTTGCTGCAGCCAGCAGGCATGCGGAGAGGTTCTGACTACGTGATGTTTTGACTATAAACAGTGGTTCTATATGAAATTAAAATTACTTGAATGTTTAAAGATACATGAACTTGGAATCAGGGGAAGTTTCAGAATTCAGAATTCAGACTTCAGACTCTCATCATCCGCTCATTTATTCCCTGCCACTGCCCTCGGCTGGGCATGGTGTTGGGTCCCAGGACACAGGGCATCTGACCTTGGCTGCCCAGCTGGCCCCAAACTCCCTTTGGAGCTCAGCCACTCGACTCATGGCCACAACAGCTGCTGGTTTGGTTCCTAAGTCCCAAAGGGGCTCATCTCAGGCCACCCTTCCACTCTTCCTTCTTACGCCCGCCCCTGGCACAGGCACCAACGTCACGGTTTACACATGCACATCTCCCTCCCGCCTCAGGGAAGTCTAAGGGCTGTTGAGGGAGGTTCTCTGGGGGCTGCACAGCCTCCAGGCAAGGACCACAGAAGTCACTAAGCTCCTTCCACCACAGGGCCAGGTCTTGAGGCCCAGCCCTGTCCTCTCGCTGTGACCCAGGCCTCTCCCTCTTCTTTTCTAAAACTCAACAGCATTATGAACATGCAGCCTAGAGCAAAATTCCTGGGTTCAAATCCAGCTCCAACACTTGTCAGGTGTGTAACCTTGAGTCTCATTCTCTTATCTATACACTGGGCCTGGGACGGTCCCCTCTTCTCAGGGCTCTTGAGCCAGTACCATTAAGCACTGGCAGGACCCTCAGCAGACACGTGCTCCTGAGCATTGTATCACCATTGGTATGGAGTTGGATAAGGTGATCCCCAATGCCAAGCAGAAACCTCCCAGGAGATTCTGGGTAAATTCCCCCGTGCCCTGGGCCTCGGGCCTCCCATCCCTGAGACCCTGAGGGGGCCTCCACAATTCATTCAGGTGTTCTATCACCTGCCCCAGAGGCTGGTGAGCCAGAAGGGACCACTTACTCCACTCCCTTTGCCCTTCCTGGTCTTTGGCCATGGGCGACTTTGCCCCCTACCACCCTTGCTTGACCCCATATCAAGAAGCAGAGTTCCTTGTGCCCTGCAGACCACCTGCAGCTCCCTCTGTTTAAAAAGAGGCCCCAGGAGCTGCCGAGGGGCATGGTGTCAGAACCAATTGGTGTGAAGGACCTGGGGAAACCGCTGGTGAGGGCCAATTCCCCACAGGAGGCCTGGAAACCCTCAGCCCAAGTCACAGTGTTTACGGGCGTAATTGATAGAATAATCATCAACACCTGGGACAAAGACGAACACATTTTTAACATCATAACCTTTGGAAGACAGGACTCAATTTTCTCCATCGTCCAGCCACCAAACTAGCCGGCTTATTGATGGTGAGATACCAACAGTTCAGTGAGATACACAAGGAAGCCGGGGTCATTTTTCAGCACACAGGCTGCTTGCCAAATGGCCCAGTGCCCCCTCCTCCCCCAGCACCCCGCCGCTCCCTCCTGGCAACAGAGAACCTCAGGCCGGTGAATCACTCAGTGGACAAAGCACCAGGCCACGCCAGATCTTTGTCTGCATTGGGGTGTATTAATAATTGAAGGTGTTGGCCTGGATGTGTGTGTGCGTGTGTGTGTGCACGCGTGCATGTGTGCTGGGATGTGGGGGGACTGCTACAGTGGGAGGCTTCTTGGGGTTCCTCCCAGGACTCATGTACTTTCCCCATCTGGACCACTCCCCTCCATGACACCAAACCAAGCCTGCCCCTGGCACTAGAGAATTCCCTCCCCTACACCTCCCAATGGGTATAGGTGAGTACTTAAAGCAGCAGCTTCTTAATCAGGCAGGAGCTTATTAAAACAGATTCCAAGGTCCCATCAATAACCATTTTGGCCAATGGCTTTGGGGGGATTATCGTTATAACAGACTCCCTGGGAGATTCTGGGGCTGAGGGTCTGCAGAGATCTTCAGAAAGACCTGCCTTGCCAGGTATGGTGGTGCACACCCACAATCCCAGTGACTTGGGAGGCTGAGCAAGAGGACAGCAAGTTCAAGGCAAGCCTCAGCAACTTAGTGAAACCCTGTCTCAAAATTTAAAAAAAATAGAAAGGACTGGGAATATAGCTCAGCAATAAAGCACCCCTGGTTTCGATTGCCAGTACCAAAATATCAAAGCAACAACATAAAAAAAACAAAGAAACAAAACCACCTCCCGGACACCTGCCCTGGACAAAATCTGGAAGGAATACTAGGCAAGGAGTCCAGGCAGGCAGCCTGTTTTTAATGTGCATGTGGCCTCAGCAAGATCTGTCACCTTTTTGAGCTGCTAGTTCCTCTTGGTGAAAACTGCCCCTTTGCCAGTTCCCTGAGGAGCTGGAAGGGCGTGTGCTTGGGTTCAGGCTGTGCCGAGGAAGAAGTTTGTCACGGGTCTGGGCCAGGCCTGCGTCAAGGCTGTCCTGGAGAAGGCAAGTCCACAGCCTCCAAACACCCTCATTCTGATGATGGCGCTCCAGCTCTCTACACAGATTCTGTGACCTTGGACAAATCAATGACCCTCTGCCGGCCTCAGTTTCCTCATATGACCAATGCCAGCTTCACAGGAACAATGCCAACCTGAGTGAGTTCACGCTGGCAAGGGGCTTGGTGGCACCTTGCACATAGTAACAAAAGTGAGCTCCCCTACCTCCTACCCCTGCTCTGCTCTTGGCAATGAGCTAGCCCTTTTCGGTAAGGAAAATCAAAACAGCTGCCATTTCCTGAGCACCTACTAGGTGCACCCCTGACCATCACTACTGCATCTTCAAATTCTGACACCTTGATAGCCACACACATGTGTTTCTCCTGCCTTTACAAAGCCCTCTTGGAAGGGGGTGGAGTGAAGGTAGGGAGATGGCAAGCAAAACAGATGTCCTTGCTGACCCACCTGACTGCCAGCTCTCCCTGTGATGAGCCCCGGGCAGGCAGTGCAAGGCACTTGCCTGGTACCTGGGCTGGGCTCAGATGGAGCCGGGGCGCTGAGCAGCCGACCTAGCGGTGGGGTCAGTGAGCTCCTCTCCAGGAGTCCCTGCTTCCAGCCCCCACCTCAACCCCATAGAGACACCTTCCCGACCCGACCACATTTCCCGAATCAGCTGAGGACACACGGAGCCCAGGAATAATGAAACGATCAGGCTCCAATCTGCTAAACAGCAATTTCGGAGCTTTTTCAGCACACACAGCTTTTATCAAATTGGTATTCTCCTCCTGAACACAAATGGCTTATTAGACATGACCCACTTATTCGCTGCGTCTCACTATCATTAATAACAGTTTCTTTTTGTGATTAAGTGAGTGGCTCCAGACCCTTCCTGTGGCGGCGGGTGCTTGGCCCGGCAGAGGGGCAGCTGTGGGGGCTCCTCGGCAGCCACTACTTGGTGACTTTGAACCTGGCAATGTCGGGGGAAGGCAGCCTGGCTCCTGCAGAGCAGCCTGGCCTCCTCATTTCTTGAGGGACAGAGGGGGAGTTTCAAGAGAAGCCACTCACTTGCCCAGAGATGCACATGGAGTCAGGAGAGAAGCCAGGTTCCAGCAGCCCCTCCCCCAGCCTTTAGCCGGACCTCCCCAAGGTGCTGATGGGAGACTACAGTTAGGTGGGCAGAGCTGTGTCCCCTCAGTATACACGGCACCAGGGGGCAGGCAGAGCCTATCACACAAAGGGCAGAGCCTGCTTCCTTGGGAATGACAGACCCTTGGGTCTGGGTCCCCAGAGACAAGATGACTGTAACCCTCAGAGCTCCAGTGCTCCTACCTCCTGGGACTGTAAACTCAGGGAAGTCTTTCCTTGGAAAACCCTCCTCGTGTAAGTTCCAACTGTGCCAAGGAACTGAGCAAGGGAGGAGGGGAGGGGAGGAAGGAATTCCCAGTTCCCTCTGAATGGGAGGGAATCTGACAGGGAGATAATGTCCTGGAGAGAGCATCGTCTTCATCTTCGCCTGACAGACCCTGGGGCCTGTCCTGACTCAACCACTCTTTCACTGTGTGACCTTGGGCAATTCCCTTCACCTCTCTGAGCCTGGGTTTTCCTATCTCCAAGCAGAGGATCAAAATAACCTTTCCCTATTTACCATGACTCCACCCGGATCGGTAAGGGGTCTGAAGGGGCAAGAACGGCACGGAACAAATTCCACTAAACGTAGCAAAGCAGAAGGGCGGGGGGTCATGGTCTCCCCAAAGCTGAGACCCTAAGAATGGCTTTGGCAACCCCTCCCCCTGGAGCAATCCCACTCATGCGTCATGTCCCAGAAAGGCCCTCCCTGGCTATCCGTCCTCCACCACACACCCCTCACTGGTTCCCCTCAGAAGAAAGCACTCATCTCTCCGCCCTCTGTGCAAACCTGCCCCGGCCATGGGCCCACAATGGTGCTCCAGCCTCCTCGAGAGACGGAGACCTGCAGGGGAGGGATGGCGAAGAAAGGTCTCTTCTCTTTGCATCTCTGTGCTGTCCCCCACACATGAGGATGTTTCAGAAGGGCAGGGGAGCCCCCAGAGCTGCCTGTCTCAGACGACCCAACTCTGTTGCCAACTTGGGCTCCTCTGGGGTGAGGAGGAGCTTCTGACACTTGAGCAAGCAGTGCTGGGGACGCTTGCTTGCTCCCAGCTCCCAGGGTGGCTGGAGTTGAGGTTTCCCACGTCTCAGACCTCTGGGGCCAAGGCTGAGGATGGGGGTACCTTATGGAAGGATGGTAGGGGCTTCTGCTACCCC
>PVHX01005579.1:64889-110699 GCA_004024805.1 Geosciurus inauris | reverse complement strand
TATATTGAATAAGAGTGGTGAGAGAGGGCATCCCTGTCTTGTTCCAGTTTTTAGAGGGAATGCTTCCAATTTTTCTCCATTTAGGATGATATTGGCCTTGGGCTTAGAATAAATTGCTTTAACGATGTTGAGGAATGTTCCTACTATCCCTAGTTTCTCTAGTGTTTTGAACATGAAGGGGTGCTGTATTTTGTCAAATTCTTTCTCTGCATCAATTGAGAGAATCATGTGATTTTTATTTTTAAGTCTATTGATGTGATGGATTACATGTATTGATTTCCGTATGTTGAACCAACCTTGCATCCCTGGAATGAACCCCACTTGGTTGTGGTGCACTATTTTTTAAATATGCTTTTGTATGTGATTTGCCAAAATTTTATTAAGAATTTTTGCATCTATATTCATCAGGGATATTGGTCTGAAATTTTCCTTTTTTGACGTGTCTCTGTCTGGTTTTGGGATCAAGGTGATACTAGCCTCATAGAATGAGTTTGGAAGGGTTCCTTCCCTTTCTATTTCATGGAATAATTTGAGGAGTATTGGAGTTAGTTCTTCTATGTAGGTCTTATAGAACTCGGCTGAGAATCCATCTGGTCCAGGGCTTTTCTTGGTTGGAAGGCTCTTGATGGCCTAGGACTATATTCTTTATTCATCAGAAGTATATGTATGTTAATAAAAGTCAGCTTTCAAAATATAAAAAATGGGATAACCTACTATATATATATATATGCTCATGTGTCACTTAACTGTGGGGACACCTTCTGAGAGATGTGTTGTTGTAGACATCATAGAGGGTATTTGTACAAACTAAGATGACCACAATGCCACTGGGAGATATGAACTTATGGAAGCATCATCATACATGCAGTGTGACCAAAGCATCATCCAGCATTATGCTTGATTATTCTTGGTGTATGACAGTGTGGGGATGGGGTATGTGTGTGCATGCGTGTGCCCATACCCACTATAAATATGCATATGTGTTTTCTAATAAAGTTGTAAAGTTTGAATTTTATCCAACAACATTTTTCATTTTGACTATTGAATTAGTATCACTATTGTTTCTGCAGTGTTTCTTTGGAGTTGTTTTTCCTCCTTATGTTTTTGTTATTGTTACTGCCCTGTATGGGGTAACTGAGATTCCTTAGCCATAAAAATGAATCAGTAGAATATGTTTTCCACTACACTATTTTTAACACCTCTAGTAATCGGACTTCATGGAAGAGAGTAAGAGCCATAGTTATTTTTATCAGGAGGTAAGCCCAAGAACCAAAGAGAGATCAAGAAGAATGAACACTGATGTGCCAGTCAGCAGGGCTAAAACATCTGGGAGACTACCAGACTCAGCATTTTCATTTTTCTGCTATTACTAAAATTGGCAACCAGAGACTCTATTCAACCTTAATTGATTCTGCAGCTGCATCATCCAAAGTCATTCCATAAAATTTCTCTCACTCCACAGACTCAGAGCCTGCTTTTAATGCATGCAGAAAGTTCTGTGCCACCAGGCAAACTTTTTCATCACCAAAGTGGAAACTTCCAATGAACCACAAAAGAGTGCAGAGCCTGTGGCAGGCATCTTGAACCTGCTTTTTGTCAGAGAAAACTCTAGAGGACCAAATTTCTATAGAGTATTATATGCTCAGGGTTGAACTAGAAAATTGGAATTGAGAAGTAACATAAAAAAGTGATACAATGGTGCAATTGGCAGTGGTCACTTATGGAAAATAAATAAATGTGCAAGCTAATAGGAATTCTGAGATTGTGGTACATTTCAAAGTTAAGTCACTTTACAATGTTTTAAAAAATTGAGTTTTTTAAAAGGAGTCCTAAGGAATTTATATTTCTCATGTTTATAATACCATAACTTAGGGTAAGTGTGAATCTAAAATCAGACTTGACAGCTAATTCCATTCATAGACCTGTGTGACAAAGTGCTAGAAGGTAAATGAGAGAAAAAAAGAACAGTATAATTTTGAAGCATTTAAGAATATCTATTAAATAAAATAAATTCTTTCATTCAATAAAAATTTATTAAATATTGATTAGGGTGTCAGGTACTGTCTCATTCCTTAAGTATACAAACATTAATGAAATAGACTCTATCTTGAAGGATACAACAATCTAGTATGACTATAAAAAGTGGGATAAATAATGCTAATAAAAATACCAAAAACACAGAAGTCCCATTCCACTGCTAAACTGACTTTCCATGAAACAGAAGATGTTATCCAAGAGAAAAGGTAAGGAATGAAGATTCTAGGTCTAAGGAAGCCAATATGGAAAATTCAAAAGTTTTGAATTGCATTAAAATCAATAGTTGGCATGTGACATGAAAAAACCTGCAAGAAATAAGGCCAAAGAAGTAAGCTTGAAGTCATATTAACAAATTAATACTTTGTCCTCAGGACAAAGAATATTATTAATCGGGTTTGAGTAGCAGAGTGACAGAATAATGATCAAGATTTAGAAACAATATTTTGGCCACAGGATGGAGAATTTTCTAAGAGAACGTCAAATGCAGAGACCCATTAGATGGCTTATGATGACGAACTAAACTGAGACAGTGAGAAGAGAAAGAAGAAATAGGCCAGCGAGGGAGGTATCAAGGTGGCAGACAACAGGTGAACTGACACGGGGAGTGCAGGGGCAGGGGTTTCCAGCTCAAGTTCCTGGTCACATAAATGGTGGAGCACTTTACTGATAGAGTGAATGAACCGAGAGGGGAGGCCTGAGGGGGAAATGTGACCTCAATTTGGGACATGCTGAGTCGAAGCATTTATTTTAAATCCGAATTTAGATGCTAGTAAGCAGCTTTAAACCTATGTCTATATTTAAGACCAGAAATCAGGACTGAAGGTGGTGGTATAGTGGAGATAGTGGAGGTGGTAGTAATGGAAGTGTGGCTTTAACAAAGTGCAGTTTAAAACAATGGATGAAAAAAACCCAAAATATTTCATAGTACTTCATTCTCATAGTGATCTCATGCTCAAACTCTGAAGCTCGAGTAATTGGCTTTCTTACCATTTGATAGTTGTTATTCCTGAGAAAGCTGCTTACCTTCTTAAGACCTTAATGTCCTCTTTAAAATAAGAATAATAGTTAAGAGGATTAAATAAATTAGTATGTGAAATTTGCCCTAAATGTTTAGTATTTGTGGATGACCTGTAAACGTGTGTGTGTTCACTAACTGATTTGACACTTCTCAATAAATCATTTTTCCTTATAATCAATGTACCAACCAAGTATATTAGTCTTGGCATATTGGTAAAAGTCATGTGAGGAGCATAAGATACAGTACTTTCCAGGAAATTCTTTATTTACAGAGTTCTAAAAAGACTATATCAAATAGTGGATAATAAAATGTTCTCCTTTTCAGGCACTTGAAATCCCTTTGGCTCTTCCAGTGCCAATGCTGTGATCTCCCTTTCCTTAGGTTGGAGCCTCAGGATCTTTGAACCTAAGGCTTCTGCCCAGCTTTGCACTCGGCCCACTTCTGCTATCCAAATCTAAGCTGAAGTATCACTTTCTCTGTCTCCAAACTGTTAAGCCCCACATTATGTTTCTCTCATCCCTTTGTTCTCCTTTAAAGTATGTTAGTTCCTTATAGGTATTTAATTACTCTAGAGAAAGAGGTCTGTGGGAACAGGAAGTTCCAAAAAAGTCAAGAATGGAGTCTTGGGTAGGAGATACATAGAAACATATATAGTCTCCTAGCTCATATTTGTATCACATAAATTAAATACATATGAATTATACATAATGTTATATTATATATATTATTTATACACATAAATGTCTGTATAAATACAAATTTATATAAACATTTAAGGTAAACGGGTTTGGGAGAGCTAAAATTCCAGTGGATACTAATCTTTTTATCAATGGACAGTGTGCTGAAGAGCCAAACACCATTCTGTGACCTTTTGGAGAATGACATCACAAAGTACCCCAATAGTGATCAAAGCCTCACCAGTGGAGTGATAGAGTGCGTTCCAGAGGCTCTGATGCTAGAATTTTTCTGTGTGTTATCAAAGAGAAACAAGTAGGGGAAGAAAATGAAAGAAAGTCAAAAGAATAGCAGGACTCAGGTCCTGGTACTCAGGTGCTTTGATTTTCTAAGTGTGGGCACACTTGCAGGTGGAAGGAAGCTGTTCTGAGTGTGTAGAGATTGCTTCATTATGCCACTCTGTAGCTTTTGGGGTTGACTACTCTGCTGTTGATATATGTACAAGGCACCTTTCTCAGTACAGTTAAATCAAAAGGTACTCCTTTAGGGAAGTTTAAATAAATATAATACTAGAATGGATGCCTTTGTCATTTATGATTAAAAATTATCATTATTGTGACCAAATGGATTTAACTTGACTTGATACTAAGAAAGTCTTATGTGTTATTGGTTACCTTTATTTTACTTCCTCTGTTATTGTTCAAGTTATTATTACAAATTTCCATTTGTTTTGTGGGTGATAGTGCCAATATTTCTTGTAGTCCTTGTTATGCCCAGGACCATGCCATGCACCATGTATATACCAATTATTTTCTGTTGAAAACAACCTAATGAGGCATCATCATTTGTACAAATAGAACTCACATGTTTACTTATCATTTACTTAAATGATATAGCACTTATACTGGAGAGATGAATCCTTTCAAGTAAAAAATTATTTGGTAGACCATGAATCAAGAGAATCCATAAATCACTAGACGAAAACAAAAAATGTGGTACCAGAGTGACTTACATGTGCTACATGCTCTTACTCCATTGAAAAGATTACTTCGTGTCAATATTGCTTAGTACCTTCTGTGTCCATGTTTTATTTTTGTCTCCTCCTCTAGTTGAAGTTTTTGACTTTGGAAAATAAATAAGGCATATATGAAAACTGAACAGCTAAATACATGAAATTGTGCAAAGAACAGACCGCAGTTTTCTTGGCTTGCTGCAGAATAGCATAATGCTCAGCTGCTGGGGAGGGAGGAGGTGCCTATCTCATGAAGGCTCAGGGAAAAGTACTTCCAGCAGATACTCCCAGTGCCAACTCAGAACTGCTGTGATCTGACATTTGTGGAGAAAGGAAAAAGAAGTTAAACAGTAAACGTTTGGAGAGTTTAGAGAGCTGCAATTTCTGAATGTTTCAGTGCAGGAATGTTCTAGGCAAGAATGTAGCAATTCAATCCAATCAGGATGCTTCCTCATCTTTTTCTTCTTTACCTTTCTGTTTTCATAGCCCTCCATCCTTAGCTGATCTCTTGTGTTCGGCTAATACCCATGATCTGCCAAACTGCCATCCGGGTATGAAGTGGAGCCTTTCAGGTGTCAGGTTTATTTCTCATAACACACACCAGTAATAGAGAAGGCCCTCCGTGCTTTTGCACAGGAAATAAGGAAGAGTCTGATGGCCATATCCATAGAATGCATACAACATAGGCTTTACAAATTGTAATAGTATAAATTAAAAATTACATTAATTGAGCCTGTTTGGGAAAAACTTAAATACAAGCAATTCCAAACACCTATGTTTGGAATTGGAATAGTAAAGAATGACCAAGAATCCTTCTAGAGGAGTAGCTGCTCTGATATTAGCAGATACACAATGCACGGATCTTTTGTTTCCAACCTTTATGGTATAAATCATATTCAGACCGAAAAGCTCAAAGCAGCACAAAAAGTCTGAAAACCTAGATGGATTAAAGACCATCCCACTCTTTCAAATGAGTCTAATTTTGCAAGCTCAGTCATATTACACATCAAGTCATTAAAATAATTGGTGACCTTTGAGAAATCATGGAAATTTGAAAGATGTCAAGTTGCAGAAATGAAGACAAGGCATAGCCTTGAACTTAGAGAATAACAAATGTAATGTCAATTCTCACTGAAAATCTAGAAGGCCATGTTATTTATGAAAATTTAGAAGAGGAAAGCATTTGCTAATGAAGTTACTCTCACCAGGCATGGTGGTGCATACCTGGAATTCCATTGGCTCCAGAAGATGAGACAGGAGGATTGCAAGTTCAAAGCCAGCCTCAGCAACTTAATGAGGCTCTAAGCAACCTAGTGAACCTTGTCTCAAAATAAAACATTAGAAGGACTGGGGATATGGCTCAGTGGTTAAGTGGCCCCATGTTCAATCCCCAGTACCAAAAAAAAAAAGTTACTCTCATACTATCATAAATGTGAAATAATGCATTTTTTGGATAAATTTAGTAGAGATTCTATAAGTTGGAGATGTATTTCCATGGTTACATTTTGCATAAGATAAAGAAGTAAGTTGAATTACTTCAGTAATAACATCTATTTCAAATACTTTCTCAGGGAAATAAAGGAAAAATTGACACAACCCTATACAGCACTGATTTGAGATACCATACCCCACCTGAGGACTAAGTGGTCCTCCAATAAGGTCTCAATTTGATGAATATTGCTGTTAGAGCAATCTGTCCTGAATTTAGGATCTTGGTAACTTCTGAATATTAACTAGTGTTTTATCATTCTCTCAAAAGTGAAAGTATTCTAATGAGAAACCTACCAAAAGTAAAAGCCAATTTCAGAGACAGTTGGGGAGGGTGGAGGGTAAGGAAGATGTAAGTATATATATTTATCAAATCCCTCACCAGATTCAGGAGTGACATTTTCCATCTTGTAAAAAATTGATCAATGTGTAAGAACTTAACAGAAGAATACATCATTTAATTGAACTCATTAAAGATGCCCGATAGTTCAAGGAGAAGCATAAATGCTTGAAGTTTGATTTATTAAAGCTCCAGGTGGCATAATTTTATATTATCTTTCAATGTACATTTCAGATTTAGAGTTTGCAAATTTATTCCTTAGGATTCATTAATTCAGCCCATAAACCAAGAAAATGTAAATTTTCACATTAAATCCTTGAATACCCAAAAATATAAGTAATCATGCTTTATATATATTCTTCTGAATATTTCCACTAAAGTTAATGCTCTACATCATTTTTCTTCACCAATACCAAGTAATACGACAGTGATACAAGAATTCCGAAGTTTCTCACATTTGCTCATCATTCTCTTCCAGTATATCAAAAGAATCTATGATAGAAAACAAAATATTTTGAAGAACTTATTTCTACCTGTCTGTCAGTCATTGGAAATTTTCTGGAATGGATGTAAATTCATAGCCAGTAGATTTTCCAAGTAACAGTTCTTTCCTTTGCAGAATTATTCTTTTATTTTAAAAATTTAGTCTATGTTTAGTGTATTCTAGACACTAGAGATGATCATTACTGATTTAACTCTAGTATTAATTTTAACAGTGCAGTTTGGCACATTCAATAAAATTGGGTGTGTATTATTTATTAGTTTCTTAAGCATACTCCCATTTTTAAGCATCCCTGTTACCAATATTTTGAAAACACCTGATTATGAGAGTAGCCCTGCAAAAAAAGATCGATACCACCAGATGCAGTGGAGCATGCTTGTAATTCCAGAGACTCGGGAGGCTGAGACAGGAGGATCACAAGTTCAAGGCCAGCCTAAGAAACTTAGCAAAACCCTCTCTCAGAAAAGGAAGGAGTTGCCTGGGGATATGGCTCAGTGGTTAAACATCCTTGGGTTCAATCCTGGTACCCAAAAGAGATTGATACCAAAAATTTGTAAAGTATTGTAACTTAAGGGACTACTACCAGATTGGCACTCAAAGTTTCCAGAATCTGCACAGTGAGTTCTACTGGTGCCCAAACCAGATACTGCTTCCCAGGCCTGTGCACCGCCCTCAGCAGATGTGCCCTGAGCATGAGAATTCCTTGCTCAGGAGGATATGTCATCATGCAACAGGGTGCAAAACTTCATAGCTGATATGCAGGTATGCTAATAAAACATTTGATTTAGATTTTATCTTCTTTATAATGCTCTCAATCCAGAGAATGTGGTAGGGAATGTTTTACTATAATCTAGTAAATTCAGTACAAACCCCAAATCAAAGCAACCATGTTAGGAAACTATCTTTGCTATATAACTCTGTTCTTAATATTCTCTGCACCCTTTACTTCTGTCTTAAAAGGCATTTCACTTTCTTGGAGGTACTGTGGGTGCTGCTAGTGGCATTAGGGGTAGACTAGTCTTAGAGCCAAATATTTTCCCCAAGTATTACCTATGAGACCTTAGAATTAATCCCTCTCAATCAATTAAGTATCAATGTGTAGGAAACATTCTTTAAATGGTAGTGGTTTAAAAGGAAAATCATTTATTTTCCTTGAGCCCTTGGGTGGAGTGAGTGAGTGGTCTTGCTGAGCATTGCTGTGCCATGCTGTATTATACCTGAGGCAAAAGGAAATATCAGTAGTGTTCCCTCTGTTATTAAAGTTTTGATATTTCAATCACTGTGGATTTTTGCATCAATTTTGAGTTTTTAATACATTGTATTAAATAGTTATTTACTTAAATATAATAGATTCTTATTAAATATTACTTGTTCCTGTTTCACAAGAGCTTTTTTGGTGCCTCCTTAAACTTTGCACCCAATGTTAGTGCCTTTCTTTCCTCACCCTAGTTCTGTGCCTGTCACTAGAGTCTGAGGCTTAGTCTTTTCTCTTTAGTCAGTTGACAAGTGAGCTGGGAGCTGGCTTGTTGAGGATGGTCTTCACTAGAATGGTTTGCTCTACTCCATGTAATCTTTGATACTGCACGTGTCCCCTAAATCTTCCCAGAAGACTATCCCAGCTGTATCCTCAGACTGACCTGCCATGTTTTCTTTTCTTTTTTTCTTTTTGTTCCTCCTATGGTACTGTGTGTTGAACCCAGAGCCTCCCACATGTTACACAAGCACTCTACCACTGAACTATATATCTAGTGCTTCTTTAGTTTTATTTCGAGACAGAGTCTTACAAAGTTGCCTAGGCTGGCCTCAAACTTGTGAATCTCCCCTTTCGTGAGTAACTGAGATCATAGATGTGTGCTACCCTGCCGGGCCAGGCATCTTCTCTTGATGAACACAGAGACATGCAAACTCTTCTTCAAGCTTCTGCTTGTGTCAAGCTTGCCACTCATTCTTAGCCAAGGCATGTTCTGAGGACAGAATCAGTATGGGAGGGGAATGCAAAGTTATAAGTGAGAAGGTCGAAAACATGGATAGAGGGAATTAGAACTTAATATAACATTTTCTCTAAGTTTGATTTCCTCTAATATAAGAATTTTAATAGAACCTATTGCATAACATTGCTGGGGAACTGAGTGAGATATTCTATGTGAAGCCCTGAATGCAGTTCCCAGCATGTGGTAAACTTTCAATAAAACTATTATTTTATCATGTGTTTGAATATATATTAAACTGTGAATTAGTATTTGGGGCAATAGAGAACCGGACTATTCCTTGGTACGGGCAAAAGAATACACTCTGTCTCCATTTTGTTATCTAGATGATAGATCTAATAAATATATAAGATTGGTATGTAGATTTAGAAGTATAGGATTTGGGAAAGTGTGACTCAGAGTGCCTCTCATTACGTGATCACTCAATGTTATTTGATATTGAGCCTGAATTTCTTTATCAAGAAGTACATACAATTTATCAAAATAAAATTCTGGAATAAAATATGGAATGAAATATTCTACAGAGAAATCTTGAAATATCTGGGATCACATTGTCTCAAGAGCATCTTACCAATTTAACCAGGATCGAGAATACCTGTGAACTAAATTAGTTCAAGGAAGTAAGCCAAGTGTGTATGTGTGTACTCATGTATGCTACCCAGGTAAGTTTCTAAGAATGTCATTTCTGGCCTTTCTCGGATTGCTAGGCTCCTTGCCTCTAAATGAGGCGACTGGTAAAGTGATGAAGGAAATGAATGTTGGTGAAGATTTTCCATCATTTTGCTCTTCTAGTTTCTTGCAGTAGTAATTCCAAAATATATGAGCCTCTCAAGATGTGTGATTACTATTAAATTTCAAGAAGATGATTTTATAATGTACACTGTGGGTAAATGTTTGACATAAGAAGTAATGAATGCATATAAAAACTCTATACGAATTCCTGGGATTCTGCAGATTCTATGAGAAACTGGGATCTAATTGGCATGATTCTTGAGGATGGGAATTGTCTGATGAGTCCTGTTGTCATTTGGATCATATTCCCAGCTGAGTGCTTTGGTAAGGAAGGAGACTGCTCTTCTGTGCATGAATTTCTTAATGCTCTTTCTTTGAAAACCAAATATTTCTAAATTTAATTATCGCTTCATATTAGGAAAACAACCATGTGAATTTAAAGATTATTTTTTAAGATAAGATGTGAATTGCACACAATTATTTCCTTCCAAAGAGTACAGTATGAAGAGGTGGTAGGGAGTACCTTTATTGTGGAGAAACCTGAAAAACACTACCTCAGTCTGGTCATCAAGGATAATATCAGCAATGATGTGTTATGCTGACTGGATGTAACATTGATGTGGTATGAAGTGAGATGATGATGTGAATGGTGCTCCACCTCTGTGACCTTCAACCCTCATACATTAGACAACTCCTTCTTGAGGAACCCTCTACCAAAAAACTGAGCAATGTTCCTTCAGATAATAAAGTCACCAAAGGGAGGGAAAGTCTTGAGAAACTGTTTTAGTGAGCTTTTTTGCTGCCATGACCCAAAGACTTAATAAGAACAGAAAGTTTATTTATTTGGGGTTCACAATTTCAGAGGTCTTAATCCATAAAGGGTTGGTTCCATTGCTCTGGGCTGCAGGTAAGGCAAAACATCTTGGAGGAAGAGTAGAGTGGCGGAAAGACATAGTGTCAGGAAGCAGAGAGAGAGCTCTGTTCAACAAGGACAAAATATAAATCCCAAAGGCACACTCCTAGGGAACCACCTCCTCCAGCCACACCCTAACAGCCTACAGCTACTACCCAGTTAATCAGAGCATTAATGCATTGATTATGTTAAGGTTCTCATAACCCAATCATTTCGCCTGTAAGCTCTCTTGCATTATCTCACACATGAGCTTTGGGAGATACCTCACATCTAAATCATAAGAAACTGTCATGGATAAGAGGAACTAAGGGAGACATGACAATTAAATGCAATGTAGTACATTGGAACTTTGAAACAGAAAGAAGACATTAAGTGAAAACAAAGGACATATAAAAAATATGGACATTACATAATAGGATTGTATCAATAATGATTTATTCATCCTGACAAAGGTGCCCTGTTGTTAGAAGGTATTCATAACAGGGACACTGGGTGTGAGGTATAAGGGAACCCTTTGTAGGATCTTTACAACTTCTCTGTAAATCTAAAGCTGTGATAAAATGAAAATATTGTTTTAAAAATCAACTTATCTTACAATTTTGTTAAGAACCAATAGTTATTTTTTTTCTTTTTTTTTTTTGTTTTGTTTTTTTTTTAATTTTTATTTTTATTTATTTTTCTCAAAAGTTAGTTTTTAAAAACAGAGAAAACATGTTTTTTATAAAAACATAAGTAATTTTATATTTAATAATATTATTTTTCCATTCGTCATAGACTGTTTTCATAAACCTTAGCCCAAACACCAGTTAACAAGAAAAAGTGAGAGATAACAATGACATTTGCTTTACTGGTTAACATCTCCAATTCAAGTATTTTATGCCCACTTTGTTATTCTATAGTTCCTTGAACAAAATCTACAACATTTTTATCATTTTCATTTCAAACATATTAGTTTAAAGTGTTCCTTTATAAGAAAATAAATCCTTAGATTTACTCTTTTATATAATGCAGACATTTACGGACTATAGGGAGGAATCAAACAAAAATGCTGTCTTTGAATTTTTTCAAAAATATTATTTGTACTCTGATAGTCTCAGGTAGAAGAAAATACATAATAATTGTTACTCTACTTTTTGCATGTGGAAACTAAGGATAATAATTAAATTGCATAGGAAACAATGGAAATGAACCTATTGATATTTGGGGAACATTTTCTTCAGTAATCCAGTCAAAATTAAGTAATTGTCAATACAAATGATTTTGTCTTTTAGTTTTGGGTTTTTATGCTTAGATTCCTTGCACATTTATAAAACAAAAACTTATGAATACCTTCTCATAAACAGAAAAATGTGGAACTTCCCTTTTGATTTTGGAGGTCACCTGTGGCCAGTGATGCCACACACTGTTTTAGTGTATTTCATTATAGAACAAAGTAGATATCTAACGAATGCTTTTAAATAACTGTCTTGTTGCTAGGCCATATATTCATGGCTCTTAACTATTAATTAAAATTCAGTAGGAAGTAATTAAATATCCTCAAATGTTAAAGTATATTATATTTAAGTATGCAAGTCATTGTATTGCACTAGTAATATTCTAACTACTGTGACTACCTGTATTTAAGAGTGAAGTTTCCAGAGGACAAGAACTATCTCATGCATGTAGTAGATTCTGTTCTAGATAAGAAATGAAATTTCAGCAGGACATCTTCATTTATTAGGTCTATACAGTAGCTATAGTGGAAATAGTAATAAAAATAAAATAACTATCATTTATGGAGTGCCTGGCACACAAGTATGATTTGATGAAATACCCACAGAAATTTTGTATAAAACATTGGCACAAAATAGTTACTCAGTAAATATTTGTCACATCAATGAATACCAAGCCTCCGTTATAGAAAATCTACGAGGCAGGAATTCTCTGTGTACATATTAGAAAAAGAGGAGTAAGTGCTGTCAGTAAACTTTCTCACAATTAAGAAGTAGCAAAGTTGATTTTCAAATCCAAGACAACACTCTTTTCACACTCCTACCTGTTATATCCCATTCATGCTGGGAATTTTTTTTTCATAAAATTAATAAAATCAAATCAGAAATTGAGGCATTATCAACTTTTTTTAATGAATGACCAATAATGGAAAAAAGCAAAAGTTCTTGCATTAATATTTAATTTTAATGAGAGTAACGAGACCAGATTTTGTGTCACATCTGCACCAATAGAGGGCACTCTACTCCTATTTAAACAGGTAGAATGGCGAGGTTGGAGGTGAGTCAAAGTTAATGCTTGCACCAAGGCTGAGATGATGGAAAAGAAATGAAACAAGAAATTGTATTACCTGAAACTTGACTATGTGCAAGAACCCTGAGGGTGATACAACAGTGCTCTTTGATCCATAAACTTGATGTTATTTGTCTGAGAACAAAGGTGGCATAAATAATAGGTAAGTGGGGATTGAAATGCTCCCATCTGTCTTTTTCCATTTCTTGTCATATTTATAGGCAATGCCTTGTGCTGAACAGTTAATCTTGAAACTGTAATAAACAATGAACAACCCTTCTGACAACTGAGGCGTGTCTGTTCTTGCTCAGTCGGTATCAGGACCACAATATGGCAGCATTCTATCAAGACAATAGGTGGATGAGAAGAAATTTGTAGAATAAATTTTGTAGTCGACCTTGTATCATGAACTAATTTTTTTTGTTTTGTTTTGTTTTCTGGATCCATGTAGCTAAAAGAATAAAGTGCTCTCAAGTAAAGCATATAAAGCATGCCACTGACCTTCCTTGTACAACCAACCACTCCCCAGACTTTTTTTTATTGGTTCCTTTTAGTTATACATTAGATTTCATTGTGAACGTAATTATAAAAGCATGGAATATAATTTGTCCTAATTCAGTCCCCAGTACTTCCCCTTTCGCTCTCCTCCTCCATCCCTCTGTTCCCTTGCCTCAGCTTTACTGGTATTTCTGATATTTACTTACAGGTTTTTTAAATTAGTGTCTTGTGGATATACATGATGGTGAGAGTCTCTATGGTATAATAACATAGGAAAGTTAGGTCAGATTCATTTCCCTATCTTTCCCTATCCCATCCTTCCTCCATTCTCCTTTGCCTGCTCCACTGATCTTTCTTTGATTTTTTTTTTTACTCTTCTCCACTTATTTTAGATTAGCTTCTGCATATCAGAGAAAACATTCGATCTTTGTTTTGGGGGACTGACTTATTTCCCTTAGCATGATAGTCTCCAGTTCTATCCATTTACTGGCAAATGCCATAAATTAATTCCTTTTTATGGCTGAATAATACCACATTTCCTTTATCATGCATCTCTTGAATCTAGTTTGTTCACAATTGACATAGCTTGGTTATTGTGAATTGAGCTGCCATCAACATTGATGTGGCTGTGTCACTTTAGTATGCTGATTTTAAATCTTTTGGATATACACCAACGAGCAGGATAGCTGGGTCAACCACCAATAGAACGGTGGTTCTATTCCCAGTTTTTTGCAGAATCTCCATAAATCTTTCCATAGTGGTTGCAAGAATTCGCTGTCCCACCAACAATATATGAGTGTCCCTTTCCCCCACATACTCACTAACATTTATTGTTACTTGTATTCTTGGTAGTTGCCATTCTGACTCGAGTGAGATGAAATCTCTAGCTTTTCTGAGTTGCTTGAGATGTTGGATTTTTTTTCATAAATTTGTTGATCTTTTGTATTTCTTCTTTTGAGAAGTGACTGCTTAGTTCCTTGGCCCATTTACTGATAGGGTTATTTGTTTTTGTTTTTGTTTCAATTTTGATTTTGGTGGGTTTTTTTTTTTTTTGAGTTCTTATGGATATCCATGTCTTATGGATATTAATGTCCTATCAGAGGAGCAGGTGGCAATAATTTTCGCCCATTATCTTGGCTCTCTTCACGCTTTTGTTTCCTTTGCTGTGCAGAAGCTTTTTAATTTGATGTCATTCCATTCATTGATATTTTATTTCTTGCCCTTTATCAATATTATTAAGGAAGTTAGATCCTGACCTGTGAGAGTGTTAGACCTACATTTTCTTCTTTCAAGTGCAGGATTTCTGGTCTCATTCCTAGGTTTTTCATCCATTTTGAGTTGAGTTTTGTGCAGGGTAGGAAGTAGGGGATAAATTTCTTTCTACTATATACAGTTTTCCAGTTTTCCCAGCATCATTTGTTAAAGAGGCCATTTTTCCTCCAACATATGTTTTTGGCACCTTTGTCCAGTAAGAAACAACTGTATTTTTGTGGATTTGTCTCCATGTCTTCAATTCTGTTCCATTGGTCTTCATGTGTGTTTTGGTGCCAATTCCATGCTGTTTCTGTTACTATAGATCTGTAGAATACTTTGAGGTCCAATATTGTGATGCCTCCTGCCTCAGTTTTTTTGAGGGAAAGGGTTACCAGGAATTGAACTCATGGGCACTCAACCACTGAGCCACATTCCCTAGTCCTATTTTTTGTATTTTATTTAGGGACAGGATCTCACTGAATTACTTAGCACTTTGCCATTACTGAGAGTGACTTTGAACTCGTGATCCTTCTGTCTCAGCCTCCCCAGCCACTGGGATTACAGGCATGTGCCAATGTGCTCACCTCCTGCTTCACTTTTCTTGCTAAGAATTGCTTTGGCCACTCTGGGTTTCTCATTCTTCCAAATGAATTTCATGACTATTTGTTACATCAATGTGAAGAATGTCACTGGAATTTTGATGGGAATTGCATTGAATCTGGATAGCACTTTTGATGGCATGGCCATTTTGACAATATTAAATCTGCCTATCCATGAACATGGAAAGTCTTGCTTCTTCTAAGGTCTTCTTCAATTTCTTTCTTTAGGTTCTATAGTTTTCATTGTAGAGGTCCTTCACCTCTTTTGTTAGATTGATTCCCAAGTATTTTTTTGAGGTTATTGTGAAATGGGTAGTTTTTCTAATTTTTTTCAGTCAATACACAATTGACTTATAGGTATTGAGTTTTTATTCTGCTATTTTGCTGAATTTATGAGCTCTGGAAGTCTTCCAATGGAGGTTTTTTGTTTGTTTGTTTTGTTTTTTTTTTTGATCTTCTGAATACAAGAATGTGTTCACAAACAGATAATTTGAACTCTTCTTTTCCTATTAATATCTCTTTAATTTTCTTCTCTTCCCAGACTGTTGATGCCCATTTCTCTGGTACTTCAAGTTTTATATGAATTTGTGATGTGTGAGTCCTTTGAAATTGTAGGGGTTGCCTCCTGGAAATCTCATAGTGTTAATGGTCATTTAATAAAACCTCACTTTGTCTTGAGTTGCTATTCATTGTTATTGATGGGTTTTGTGAAAGAGAAATACATTGAGTTTAGTGTTTCTTATACTTGTGATTGTCTTGTACCTCTTGCCTTTGGTATTTGTTTCCTATGGATATTGCAACAAATTACCACAAATGAGGTAGATTAAAACAACAGAAATTTATGCTCTGACAGTTCTGGAGGCCAATAGAAGTCAAAGTGCCATGGGGGTTTGTTCTTTTGGAGGTTCTAGGGAGGATTCTACCCCTCATCTCTCTCTCAACTTCTGATGGTTTCCAGCAATTCTTGGTGTTCTTTGATTTATAGCTACATCACCTCTGTGGCTCTGTATCTTCAGAAGACCTTATTAAAAGGACATTGGTCAATAAACTTAAAGCACCTTCTCAGCCAGAATGACCTCTTTTTGACTTAGTATGCTGTCAAAAAAATACTTGGGAATCAATCTAACAAAATGACCCTGTGTCCACATAAGATCATATTCACAGTTACCAAGAATCAGAACTTCAGCATACCATTTAGGGAAATACAGTTTACTCACAGCATGTTCTTTATAAAACCTCAGGAGAAATAATCAAAGTGCTTTTTACATTAGGGGAAATCTGGTGTTCATTTGTGGGGTCTTGATCTTTGGACTTTCACACACAGTGAGATCAAGTCCAACAAAAGCCCTTGATAAACATCATTATACCTGGGACAAGGGAGGTGAACTCTGTCACACAGGAACTCTTTTACCAAACTGCCAACCAATGAGGTGACTGGATTGAGGGTGCAAAGAACCCTGACCAGCACTTGAAGGGCTGGCATGTTGTCAAAGGAAATAGCAAGAAGATGAGACAAAAGAGACCCAGGAACTTACATCCATGGAGTCCTGTGAATTTTGCAAATCAATTAAATGTCATCATAGTCCCCCAAACACATGACCAGTTTCTGAATAGAATTTTTAAAAATTTGATGCAATGTGTATTCCATAATATAATGATGTAATACAATAGAAATGTTTCTTATAATGCCACACACACATTAAAATCTCAAATGGAGGGATTCTTGTGTTTCACCATAAAGAATCTCCTACTGCTAGATGAGACAGCAGTCTGGGGCATCAGAGGGACATTCTATAAATTTGTCTTTGTTTTTCACTGATATCAAAATATGGTTTGTACAGCCAAACTTAAGAAATATAGGTCAGTGATAGGTAGGTATAAATTAAATTAATAAAAATAAACCTTTCTTCATGAATGATTGTAATAATATTTTTGCTGTTGTGGGCATAAGCTGTGCAGTACTCATTTACAGCTCTTAAAAGCTACAGTGACAGCTGCCAAGGAGAGGGAGTGACGGATTAGTTATTCTACATGCAGGCAATGATGCAGCAAGGGAGAGCACATCAGAGGGAGCAGCCTGGAACAGCCATAAAATCATTACTAAGAGAGACAACAGAGTTAGCACAGCCATTGTATTTCCTGGCATACCACACGTTCAAACACATCTTTCAAAAGATTCGTGCTGAATTTACATAAGGAAAAAAGAAACGTATCAGGTCTAGGACTACATCTCTTCCCGTTTCTTGGTGTTGCTGACTGAAACCTGATTTTCCTAGTGCAAATCACATAGCCAGAACCATTGTCGTTTTCTTTCCTTTCTTACACCACACATTCTACCACTTAAGTCCTTATCATCTCATGTCAAATAAGACACTTGGTGCTCTGTATATTATTCTATCATGGACTTCTTAAAAGATAATGCAGCATGGTTATGTTACAGGAATTTGGAACTCAGTTTTTTATTCAATAGAAAATTGTCTCATTACTGGTCCTTCCCTTGGTTAAACTGATGTAAGATCATTGACATATTTGAGTGATAAAATCCCCCCATAAAAGTGACATTGTAAAAATCTATAGGTGAGGAAAAATAAACTGGAATATTGTTTCATGATCACTTTGTAATTATAACTCTTTGTCTCTATCTCATTCCATCAGTCAGCATAGGTATTTCTTGAGGCAAAGCACTCATGCATAAAATAAATATAACAACCCCCATTACATAGCTTGTTGTGAGGGTTAAATGTGATTGAGGTGAAATGTTGAACACAGTATTCATATAGTGAGGGCTCCATAACCGACAAGCCCAAAAGAAAAATAAACTGTTTCCAAAATAAAAACTTTCCAAAAAAAAATCAAAACAATCTATGGAATTGTTTAAATGCTACTACTACCCATTTCATTACAAATAAAATGAAATATTTTAAAATATAATTTTCTATATGGGAATTTGGGACTATGACAAAATATAATTTGAAACTCAAAACAAGAAAATGTGTTTCTTGAGTATGTTCCTTGTCACTGGAATGTTTAAACCAAGACAGGTTGGACACCTTTGGAGCCCCACGTTGGCAGAAGATGGAACTAAATGACTTTCCTTTTGCCTCATGGTTCTACCTTGAATTTCCATGGAAACTAGACCTATCATTTTGTTTTTGTCTATCATCTGTAGCCTCAGAGCACTTTTAACTATTCAGGCAATTGTAAAACAATCTCATTTTCTGTTTAGTTCATGTTATTTTTAATTATACTTTGAAAACTCAAAATGGGGGGCTGAAATAAATGATCCTCACTCAACCAAAGTCCTAGATGTCATCTGTTTCCAGCAGTTCAGGTGATCAGCATAATAATATCCTAACCACTAAACACACAATGAGTTGGTGACAGACCTGGAATGCAGCACTTGAAGACCATAAACAGACCTGGAGAAGGGTGGGACCAGCTCAGAAGCTTAGGCTCCCTGCCTACCTGAGAGGGCACTCAATCATTTCAGCACTCTCCTGGTTCTCAATCCCTGTCTTGCCCTGCTTATGGCGAATGTCGAACAAAAATATTTTTTTAAGTGCTCACCTGAAGTTTCCAGGGAAACTGATCGATCATTTTTGTGTGTTTGTCTGTCTCCCTCTCAGGAACAGAATTACATAGCAAAAAGAAACCTTGAAATACCCATAGTACAGATGGAAAATTGACAATTATAAAGGATGTCACATTACTCAAGGTCAGATGATTTAAAAATAGGGTCCTTACAAGAATCCAGTTCTCAATTCTCATATCTTGGTCCTTCCTAATCCCCACTGCTACATAATACATCTTAAAGAGTATTGCTCATTATCTCCTTCCAAGGTGCCATGGCCGTTTTCCTTGATGGTATGGCTAGCACATCCATTCCCTCTCCTCAGCAGTAAGGTTCATTGCACCAGAAAGCACATTTCCTGACAAGAAGATAAATAAAAATCTAATCTTCTTTAGATCTGTTTTATTTTGCTTAAAACATGAAATGTCTTTGATAGTGTAACTGAATCCTTAATAATATGACTAATCTAATAAGTTGCATCTCAAAGGTTGGCTTTTTTAATGCCACATAGTGTGGCTTCTTTGTTCTCATCTGTTCACCCTTTCCTTCCTGAGTCAGGATTCCATGGACTAGGAGGATTACTGCTTCGAAGTGAGGAAGTGAGCTGTTTCTCTTAACCCTTGGGTCTTATTACCTTCCTTGAAGCACTCTTGATTCTTTTAAGAAGGAAGCTACATGTCTATGATTACTTGGGGCCTACCAGACACTGCCCTCTCTCAGAGGAAGCCATCATGCAAGAATTGCTTTGGCTATTCTGGGTTTCTCATTCTTCCAAATGAATTTCATGACTGTTTGTTATATTAAGGTGAAGAATGTGTAGCCCTCTCTCAGCTGAGGTCTAGTCCCTGAGTCAGCCAAGACTCCATGTGCTCACACAGCACCAAAAAAAAAAAAAAAAAAACCACTAGCTGACCTTACCCTAGTAACTTAGGAAAACTCCTGGGACACTGTCCTTCCACTTTCTGAGCATTGCAAAATTATGTGAAAAACCTGAGAGTTTCCATTTTCTGCTTAAAGTGAGAAAAACTTCTTGTATTTTAGTCTTCTGTTTAAAGATCCTGATGCTGTAAGCTAACTGAAAACACAAAACTTGGAAGCCAAATTTCTTCCTCCACTGTATGCACATGAAAACCATCCTTAGATTTATAGTATAGGCATTGATATTTGTTTGCACTTGACCATTTATTTATTATGTAGTATATGTTGGACATTAGGCTAGTGGTAAATCATTACAATGATTCTACAAACAGAACGCTCTCTTTCCTATCTTACAAAGTTTGAAAAATTGAGACCCAAAGTTGCTAAGGAGTTTTCCAACATAAGCTAATAAATAGTCTAAGATTAAAATCCATGGCCATTTTGCTTAGGGCTATGGTTTCAATGACCTCTTCAAAACTTAGATTGAAGTTTAATTGCCATTGTTTTAGTATCAATAGGTGGGACCTTCAAGAGGTATTTAGGCCATTAATAGATAAATGCTGTTATTGTGGCAGTGAATTTCTGACAAAAAGCGTGAGTGCCATTCAGTGTCTGCTCTGTCTGTCTCACAAGTTTACTGGCTGGCATTAGTCATGTTATGACTCAGCATTAAGGTTCTCACCAGACGCTGGTACTCTGCTCTTGGACTTCCCAGTCCCCAGAACTGTGAGGTGAATAAACTTCTATTGTTTATAAATTACCCAGTCTGTGGTATTCTGTTATAACAGCAGGAAACAGGCTAAGACACTAAGTCAAGTTAAAAAAGAACAAAAAATACTGTCTTTTTCTCTTTGTGTTGCAGACTGCCCCAGTGCTTTCATGCTTAAAATATCTCTTGCTGTTACTGATAGTGGTATGCCAGGTTGGCCCATCTGGTGCTATTTTTCTAAAATTTCACAGGACGGCTTTTCTATTCAAAGACACACTTTAACATTTCTTTTAAGCATGTCTCATCCCCCACATTGCAATGGTCAGTCTACTATGATCACCTTGCTGCAGACTTAATTCCGATGAGCTGAGCATAGGAGCACAAGAATGTCTGTGGTTTTTCCAAGCAATGGTGTGGGTAACAGATACTGACATCCATCCTGTACACATGCTCAGCTCCACAGAGTTCTTGATGCAGCAAGCACTGCTTCACTGCTAGCACAATGGCTGCCTTCCAGAACTCTGGTGGTAGACGGAATGGCGGTGCAGGTATTTTGGGAAACTCTTACATCTCAACTAGTTGAGAACATGTACTATCAAGAGTCCTTGAGCAGACAATGTGAAAGCTTTTGTTGTATTGATAATTTCACTTTGGTGTGTAAAACTCACAGATTGTCTCATAAAGTCAACTCTCTGCTGTGAATTCATGATCATAGCACAGAGACTTGAAGGCAGACACTATACAGCAGGGAAACTTTATGTCCAGCTAGAGGTATTTACTCTCAATTCTCAAAGCAATGATAGTTCTGCTTCCTAGACCATAGATTTACAGACAGTGCTGATTTATCCAGACAACGAACATTGAGATGGAACTTGTTTGGAATTTGAAAAAAAATCGGCTGCAGCGTGAAAATGCCTACCATGCCAAGGCAATGCTAAGCAGTAATGAGTAGTGGCAATACCCATAAAAAGATTATCGAGATAGCCTACAGCACTTGTCCAGTACTCTCCCCTTGTTATCTGCAAACACCCTGAGTGTCAACTGGAAAGACTGTCTCAGTCAGTCAGTTCACCAGAATGAAAGTAATCCTTGTTCCCACACAGTTTCTGTGATCAAGGTTGGAGGAGCAGGAATCTATCCATCATGAACTAACTTGACAAGAAAAATCTTATATGGCTAAACCACTGTACAATTTTTAAAAATAACAAATGAATTATGGTCTAAGTTGTCAAAGGTTTTAAGGTTCACTATGCCCCCTCCCTTAGTAGCAGTCAGTGTCATTTTTTTGGAAAATGCAGTCACCGCCTTGTCTGAGCTCATCCTCAGGAGCGAGAATTCTGACACTGACTGTTTACATTAGACTAGGAAGGGACCTTGTGCACGACTAAGTGCACTCCCTCACTTTCTGGATAAAACCTTAGAAGTCCTGATGAGTGATTTGGGGCAGATCTGGTAGTAAAACAACAGTCCTTTTATAAAAGAAAATAGGAAGACACTTTTTTTATAAATCATTCAAATAACCATAGTCTAAAAATACAAGTGAAATTTATTAAGGGGCCTCTTGGTGCGCAGCCCTAAACAGACTTGAAAAGAAAATGAATTTAAAAAGTTGGGTCTGTTAAGGATCTTATTTTCTACTCAAGGGTACATAGAGATTATTTACAAAGCCATGCACAAGAAAAACAAATTAGATAAGGTAGGATTGAAGTCCCTAAACAGTAAGAACAAATGATCGTCTAGTGCTTTTTGTCATTCGGTCAAGAATGCTGGAAAGTCACATTGAGCTCCATATCTATATGTGATTCGCAAGTATAGTGTGCGACAGTTACATAGACAATGCTTTAGTGGGTAGGGGAGAACCTACAAGGCCTGAGGAGGCAACCAACTGAGAGGACATGTGTTATGGTTTGGATGTGAGGTGTCTCCCGTAAGCTCATATATGAGACAATGCAAGAAGGAGAGGAGAAATGATTGGGTTGTAAGAGTCTTAACCCAATCAGTGGATTAATTAATCCCCTGATAGGGACTAACTGAGTGGTAACTGAAGTGGCAGGGTGTGGCTGGGGGAGGTGGGAATTAGGGCGTGGCTTTGGGGTATATATCTATATCTCGCGAGTGGAATCTCTCTGCTTCCTGATTACCATATATGTCACTTTGCTGTGCCACACTCTTCCACTATTTTGTTCTTGCCTCACCTGGAGCCCTGAGGAATGGAGTCTGCTGTCTGTGGATTGAGACCTCTGAAACCGTGAACCCTCAAATAACCTTTTCTCCCCTACAGTTGTGCTGGTCAGGTCATGTAGTCACAACAGTGAAAAAGCTGACTAACACAACATGCAATGGAGAAATGAATGGAGTCAATCAGAGGAAATTACTTCTACCTGTGGTGCGAGAAGATAGAGATGGTTAGTAGAGTTTGCCTTTCTCATTTGGTTCTAAGCTTTCCTGTATAGTTCTGTCTGACTTTTCTCAAACAAACCCAAATCTTGTGAATCAAAAGCCATTTTAGAAGCACTTCTTTGTGCTATTAAGCCACCAGCAACCTTAAGTACCTGTTCAATTGATCATACATGCAAAGAGCAAGGACAGAAAGTAAATGGAAGGATTATTGTCTCTGCCTCTTCCACTAGCAAGCTATTTGACCCCAAGTAAGTTACCTCCTAGAGACAGTTTCTTTCTCTGCAAATGGAAAGCATTAACTAGAGAATCACTGCAGCCTTTAAAATTCATCTTATTTCTATCTTTCTGACTTGAGAAGAAAAAGAAAAGGAGTTAACATTGGTCAGGTGTTGAAAATACGTGAAGGAGATATTCCCGGGTATATCCTTTGCCTAATTTTTATTATTATCTTAGGATCATATGAAAAAACTAATGGTTGATAAATGCAAATAAAAGCATTGAATGTAAAATACCCAGACATGAAGCTAAAATCTTTCATTATCAACAGAATTACATTGAAATTTCTATCATCAATACACAATATGTGATGAAGTTTGGATTAGGTGTACACACATTTAATAAAATGGTGACAGTGACATTTCTCTTATCAGAAGGAAGAGTTGTCAGTCACATCCAGACTGTGCTGTTGCCCACTCTCCCTGCTATAATGACAGTATTTTAACTAACTTATCAGCCCCTCATGGGCATCTCCCATGGGAAGGGCCACTGGCATTAAGTTGTCAACCTGGAGAGGATTCACAGATTTGTTTCCCTGATGAGTGAAACCATATTTGTTTTGGTCCCTCTCCTTTCACTTAACCTAAAAAAAAAAATTCTTCTCTTAGAATCTTCTTAATCCTCCTCTTTGTGAGTTTTCCTGCTTTTCTTGTGATCACATTGGGTTTAGTGTCAAACTATTAAATTGAAGTACTTTATTTTGAGGAAAATCTAAAGTAAATAAATGACCCTTTTAAAAGTCAGCTTGCTTTAGGTGAAGAAGAAACTGAAGGTTGTGAATAGATTAGAGAAATGTGAGTCATATCATTTATGTTCTTTACTAAAGAAGAAAGTAAATACAGCCCCTGCAGTGCTATTTAAAATATTTTCATCTTCTGCCTTGCCCTCCACATCTCAGCTCTATCCAACTGGGTCCCTTAAGAACAGAAGCAATTTACCCTGCTAAGTGTTATATTGAAATCTCCACTGAGCAAATTTGAAAATTTTTATAAGCCAACTGCTTGCTTATGTAAGTTTAGTCACCAGGCATAATTTTACTATCATTGCTGTTTCATTCTCTTAATTCCAGTTCATTTCCTGGTTCCTACCTGATGAAATAATTAGAAAAGTTACAAAGCAAGTGGAGATTTAGGTCAAGTATATAATTGGGATGCTACCACCTATTCTCTTGCAATCTTTCCTGTCTTATCAGACACCCCTTACTGTTTTCTCAAAACTTATTCATAACTTGAGTGTCAGTCACTTTTGTTCAGGTCTTCTTCTAGTGATTTCTTTCCATAGCATGTGACATGGTTTACCCTCCTTAGCCCCATGACATCACACAAACGAGCTTTTCTCCTTTGTTCATGGTTCTCTTACACTGTGTTCTATCCTGCTGCTCTCATTGCCTAAACACAGCCATCCTCAAATGTTTTGCCTTTGGATAGTATTTCTTTTTCTGTTTTTTTTCTGCCCTTGGAAACTTTTCCACTCCAATCTAACACTCATCTTTATGGAGATGACTACATAATCTCTTTTATCTCCTATTGCTATATATTTAGATTATTCCCATTTTTACTGAAAGCAATGCTACAATTAAGTTATTAATATGCCTATGTGGAGTTGCTGAAACTAAAAATATAAACAGTTAAACTACAAGAATACTGTCAAAATCACCTTCAAAATGTATAAATTTTCCCTTGTTCCATAAGTGCTTATATTATTCATTCTTTCTCTACTGATCTAAAATATTACTTCACTGTGTTCCAGTGTATATGTTGGTATTTTTTATTTTTTGGACTTACTATGTATTTTTTTCTATCTTTACCAAGATTCTCATGAGTATCATACACTCCTATTTACTATAGATCCATAGCTTTTAAATATCTGCTTAGGGGTATCCTCCATATTACTCTCTCTCTCTCTCTCTCTCTCTAAATAAATAAATAAATATATATATATATATATGTATGTATGTATATATATATATATACATTTGTATGTATATACACACACACACATATATCTTTATTTTATTTTATTTATTTATTTTTATGTGGTTTTGAGGGTTGAATCCAGTGCCTCAAATGTACTAGATGAGCACTCTACCACTGAGCCACAGCCACAGTCACCCATATTAGTCTTTATTTCCAAATATCCCATAGTTATTCTTACACTTTTATTTTCTTGATAAAATCTTAGTATATCTAAGTATTGTAAGTCTTTCTGCACTTCAAATTTTTAAATTCTATCTTTGCTTGCATTAAACTCATATATTTTTAGACATTCTTACAATATTGAATGTTTCCATTCAGAAACAAAATTTTTATCTGTTCAGTTATTTATCTTAACATCTTTTGATAACATTTATAATTGCCTTCATTTAGGCCTTGTATTCCTATTATTATAGTCTTCTCTAGTACAATTTTTATCTTGTCTTCTGACTGGATATGACAAGTCTATACAGGAGCTTTTGATGTTGCTGGATTAGCCATGTGGATCTTTAACAACCCTGTGCACCCAACCAGACTCTCATTTATTCTTCGATTCTCTCAAGTTGCTGTATTTTTTATCATAAGATTTCTGTATCACTTTAAGATACAATACTTTTAAAATCATAAACATAACAACAACATTTTTTTAAAAAAGAAACAAATCTTCACCCAAGTCATTCATCCTAGTCCTGTTTTCTTCTCTGTACTGGATTGACTCTCCCAAGTCCAATCTTTCTGTCTACCTGCTACACCACTGCCCTCGCTTCTGCCTTTCAGTCTCCAAGCCATCTGGCCAAGCTTCACTTTCTATCTTTTCAAAAAGTATTTCTCTTATCCCTTTAGCTTCTTTTCAGTTTCTTCTCAGATTCCTCTTCTTACACTGATTGTTCCTGCAATACGTTTTCTGTACAAATGATTTGACTTTGATGATTATACTCAGAGTTGGAGGAAGGGACCATCGTTTTGCCATCTTTGTGTCTTCTATAGCATCTGTAGCAGCTTCCTTATGTGTTAGAGAGCTCAATATATATGTTGTTAGTCAATCGCATACATCAAGTGTCTGGAACCTAGAATCTTAGCTGGGACATTCTCTTTTCTCTTTATCCCGTTGCTTTACCATTAATCATAGGTGAACTAGTTTTGTTGGCAATCCATCACTGAGAGAGGAATTAGATGATGAGGTCAACAGAACACAGATTCTTATGTGCTTATAAAGACTACTATTTAATTTGTTCCTGATGAATAATACTTCCACTTTGCTTTAAAAATGTACCATCACACAGACCCATGGATACAATAAAATTCTGAAAACTTTAACTGATCTATAGAACTGCGGCTGTAATTGCTTTCTCTTCTGACTGTTAGAATGTTCTGCTTTGGGAAAAAAATGTCCATTTTATTTTTATGATTTAATTTTCTATTTTATAGGTACATAATGTTATTTTATATTGCATTCTTAACTAGAATGTACCTTGGAGTTCAATTATGAAACTTACAAAATCCATTTATATTAAAAGCTATAACAGGATATCATTTTTCATAAAGGTTCTGCATTAAATTACTTCTTTACTGAAATAATTTTTTCCTCTTCCTTAGGGATAGAGAATCTCAACTGTTTTTTCCATTAGATATGAGAATAAGTTAAAATAAGAGAAAGAGATGTATTCTAATGATAGAATAGATACACAAAATATCTATTTCTATACCAACCTATTCCTTTGTTTATTATTCAAATGCCATCTACATTTTAATCTGTGCTTTAACTCAGAAACAGAAGGAATGACTTTTCTGTCTGAAATGACAGGCTCTTTGAAATTCAGAAGAAACTAAATAGCTTTTGCCACTCTCCATTGTAATATTTCCACATTCATAACTATTTAAATAAAAAGCAGTGCCACAAAGTTTACAAACCACTAGGTCTGGGACTCAAGGAAATGTGACAAGCAGTTTAATAAGCCCTGAATGATGGTAAATAATGTGTCTTCTTAATTATAGGGTATACTATCTTTAGAATAAAAGATTTGTTGTGGTTATTTTGAGAATTAAAGAAGATTTCAGGCTGCTTTTATATGTGACAACCTGTTTGTCATTTGAAACAGTCTCCTGGCCAACACACTGAAAAGAAGCAGCACATTTCTCTATGATACCACATCCAGGGCCTGTAAAGTAGCTAATCTTATGGCACAAAACCCTCAAGTCTCAGCAAGTGGTTCCTATAATACCACAGCATTGTGGAACTTCTTGGCAGAAACCACAGCTCCTCAAATTAGTTGGACACCTGCAGGAATAGGCCTGAATAGTTAGGCATCCGCTGAGTTGTCTGATTATTTGCCAGTGTGTCATGTAACTTCCAGTAATTCCCAGTTGTACTGATAGGATCTTCCTCCAAAATTTTTCATTTTTTAATAGTGCAAGACGTTCTGAACAATGCACTTTCAACTAACCCCTAGCCTTATGATATTTAGGAAGGCTTAGTAGCCCTCTTGCCTTAAAGGTCAATGTCTGTTCATTTAGTAGCTTGCTGCTTGGTCAAACCCACATGAAGTTGTCAACACAAAATACCATGAGATTTGTTTTACTATCAGCTTTTTGTTGTTGTTGTTGTTGTTTATCAACTATTTGTTCTGTTCTTCCCTTAGAAGGGCAATAAGATTAAAATTGATACTTCCTAAGTTATAAGATAGCAATCAAGAAGCAAATTTATTTTTAGTCAACCACTTTGAGGAGGCTGTTTAAACAGCACCTGAGTACCTGTAACCATTTCCTGAATTGTTTACTGTCCCTTTTTCTCGCCATCTTTTTCACCTTCTCCTCTTCTTCCTTCTTTTTTATAAACCAGATGTCAAGATTTTATTTATTTTTTGATGGAACAAGAGATTGAATCCAGGGGTGGGTGCTCTACAACTGACTTACACCCCAGTCCTTTCTATTTTTTATTTTGACACAGATTCTCACTAAGTTGCTGAGTCTGGCCTTAAATTTGAGATCCTTCTTCTGAGCCTCCCAGGCCCCTAGGATTAAAGGTATGCACCACCATCCTAGCAGATATCAAGATTTTTAAAGGTTTTTGAAATAAATATTTGATTTTTGTTTTAGAATTTTTGTAGACTTCCATTCAATGCTAGGAAGCTGGGCAAGTGTTTGTTATCTAGGAAAGTAATTGTTGTGTATAATTTAATGATTATCAATAATGATAATTATGACTGGCTACCATTATGACATCATGGAGACATCATGGAGACATCATGGAGAGCAGTTAATGCAATTCTTTGAGTTTTTCCAAGCTTCTAAAAGCAAGGAGAGAAATAATCATTAGTAGTTTGCTATCTGTACATCAAGGGCTTATTTCCTTTAATTCAAAGACACTTAATTGGTCTTTGATTTAGAAATATGTTGGAAACTCTACTTTCAGACATACTTCAAGCTGCTAGCCACAGTCTACTTCATGCTTTGTTTCATAAGCCCAAATAAATCACTGAAAACTTTTTCAAGAATAAGAAATATTAACCATTGCTAGTATGTGAGAGTTGGGAGTTGTGGGCTTAGACCCATAGTCAGATCAAGAAACAGTGTATCCTAATCTAACATTGAGAACACCTGGGTTTCATTACAACTGAATTCCAAGTAATGGGACTACTGAATACACACAGCTTTTCTGTGATAAATTCTCTCCAAATCAGGACGACAATGCTCACTCATCCTATAGGAAAGTTATTGAAACTTATCACAAGGAAAAAAAATGTTTGACAAGTGCCTTGCATGAACCAGAAAGTATTCTGGAAGCTTTTACTCAGTTTAGTTCAATTCATGAAACACTAAGTGAGCACTTGTATTTGTGGCAATATGCTTGCTGCTAAAAGAAATAAATGAGTGAAGCTGAAAAGTTGCCATCACAGTGGTGACAGTTAAAGTTTATTAAGCAGTTACTATTTTAAGTCCTTTGAAAGCATTAAATAATTTATTCTTTTAATAGTCAGATAGTGTTAATGCTATCATGATTCTCATTTAATAAATGAGAAAACTAAGACAAAGAAAATCCAAAGAAATTTCAAAAGGTACCAAATAATTTAGAGCCAGGATTCATACTCAAGTTTATGCTCCGGTATTTACATCACAATTTGTTGTGTCTCGTGAGAAATGATTACAATATACTGGTGTCCATGTGATTCTGGAAAACTTGAGAAATACTAAGCAGCACAGAGAACAGAGTGACAGATTTAATGAAATTGGATTGGGAGTGTGGAATAGGCTTTCAGAGATAATAAACGTATTTGAAAGATAGAAGAATTTATGTTAAATTCAGTAAACTCATAGGTCTCTAATTATCTTTTGTTGTTTTATTGAAAAAGATGCTGTTGCTTTGAAAGTTGTAAGGTCACACAGCTCATATATATGGCAGAGCCAGGTTTCATATCCCACACTGTCTGAATTCCACTCTTATGTGTTAATTCTTCTTTGGGGGGGGGTACCAAGGATTGAATTCAGGGGTACTCGACCACAGAGCCACATCCCCAGCCCTATTTTGTGTTTTATGTAGAGACAGGGTCTCACTGAGTTGCTTAGTGCCTCACTGTTGCTAAGGCTGGCTTTGAACTCACAAATCTCCTGTCTCAGCCTCCCAAAATGCTAGGATTACAGGTGTGTGCCACCGCACCCGGCTTGATTCTTTTGGACTGAAATCTTATCTCAACTCTGATATACTTCTGAGAAAAGCCACACTGAGGCAGGAAGTGTGAAAGGTAACCTCGAAATAAAAAGAAGAGTGCGAGGAGTGAAGTTGAGATTAAACAGCTCTGTGGAAAAAAGACTTTTAGGATGACTCAGAATAAGATTCAAAAGCATAAAAGGCAAATGTTTTCAAGCAACCCATTGCAGGAACAGAACATTAGGGAAAGCAGAAAAGGCCATAAAGCTGACCAGGGCTTTGTGTAAAAGGAAGCGGGATCTTCTAGTAAGCAAGGGAAAATATGAGTCTCTGAAGGAAAACACAAAGCAAAACAGTGATTTCTGTAAGTGCAAGATGCACAGGTGGTGAGAAGAAATACCCACACAAGGGGTCATGTGAGGAAGAGCGTGCTGATGTCGGCAACCCATTGGGTATATGTCAAAAGATGTAGTTACTGCAGCTCAAATTGCCAGCAGCAATCATTGGATTTAAACTTTGGGAATAGACTGATACATGACAAATGTTAAAATAAGTATATAAGGAAGCCACAAAATTGCTAAGAGGCATTTGCAGAGAAACCGTTAAACAGCCACACAGTGAAGATGATATATTCAATTTAGACACAGAATGTAAAGAACATTGCGATTTGTCTGCTGAAATGGCATTCTAATGTTACAGTCTCCCCAGATGTGGTTTTGGATAGATAGGAAGCTATGAAGAAAAAATCCAGGTATGAAATAGAATTGTACAGAACATTTGCTGTTTTGCTTGTTTATTTAATAGCTAAATCATGGTTTCACATGTAGACTACCGTGTCCCTGTGGGTAGAGATGAGCTTTGAGACACACAGGTGGCTGTTGTGCAACAGGAGCATGGTGGAATATGATAGGCTTTCCACCGACTGACTGCAGCAACAGGACCAGGGAAAGTAAGAGAGGGATGGAAAGGCGTCTGCCCCCAGGGAACTCACTTTCAAGGGCACTACTGAAGAAGAAAATGAGGCCAATCGAAGATGAAGTGGAATGTTTTAAATATTGCATGGGATTACAAAATATAAGAATCAGTAAGAATATATCCCTCACATTATCAAAAAAAGTTGAAAATTTTCTATGTAGGAGGCTAAGAAGGAAATTCATAAAGATATCTCAGTGATGAAGAGGCTAATTATATGATGCTAAAATTTTATAGATTATATGATGCTAAAATTATATGATGCTAAAATTTTATTGAGAATGAGGACACCCAGAGGGGTTGGGGGTAATTCACACTAGATAAGAAACCATGTCCTTTCCAAGACATTTGTGAATGCTGAAGAGTTCTGAAAAGAAGTGAAGAAAGCTGCTGTGAGATAACGTCTGAGATGCGAGCTCATTGAAGGAGAACCATCTCCGCGACAGACTATGCTCAGCGCACTTAGGTATGACTTAGGGCTTCTGTATTTGATAAAGATTGGATAGCCTGCCTCCTCTAGGAATCAGATCAAAATAAGAGAACAAGTCAGGCCAGAATCCTAAACTATGTCCATCTCTACACTTGACATTGAAAAAATGGAGACAAGGTTATCTTAAAAAAATAAAAATTAAAAAAAAAACTAGAAAGCTAAGTCATCTGAAATACGTATGGAGTCTGTATTATGTCATTTGTTAATATAAGTAAAATCAGAAGGGAGTTTCATCTCTGGCTAATGAAAATGCCTGTATAAATTATGAATTAATTTAAAAAATGGCATCATGAGAAGCATTTTGATAAAACTGAATTTTCAGATGTTATTTGATTAATGTGGGCAGCTAAATGTGTCTTGTTAAATGTTACATGAACTAAGAAAATTCTAGTTTTTAAAAGTTAGCAAGTTTTATAACAGCACCCATTATTCCAAGTACTATAAAATATCTCAAAATCCTACAAGATTTTCTCCTAAAAATCTTTCGCTGGAGAAAATAGTTGTTTGAATAGGAAATGACCCTTTTCATTAAATTTAGAGTCCAAAATTTATTGGGCTAAATGTACAAGTGTATATGGAGTCCAGAGAATTATAGGATGGCATGCTGTTGGCACCCCTTTGTTACTATGGATAGAATAATCTTCTTCAGCCTGTGGTGTAAGGAGGGAGAGATTAATGGTGTACAAAGACACATACACACTCCTGCAAAGTGGTAGGTGGTATACCATTTCAGAATTCCTCTTTTTGGTTTATGAAAAAATATTTATTGGTTTATTCTTAACAAGTATATAAAATTCTCAGCTAATTCATATCTCAGCTAATTCTCAGCTAATGAACAATCTTTGATGATCCATCATTTTTTAAAAAATGATTTTGGAATCATAGTTATTCAGAGATGCTATAACTAGAAACTACCCAGTCAATTTCACAGAATACGTAGCCTTTTCATTCATGTCTCCAGGAAAGCAAGCCCTAAACTGGACTAGTCCCAAGTAAATATCCTCTGTCCAAAAAAAAAAAAAAAAAATTATCTCTCTTGGAACAGTGACTAGTCTTTATCCTTTTCCAAGTGCAGGCCTCTAATAATTGTAAGGGAATGATTAACAGAAGTCTTCATATTTTGAGCAGTATTTTCCATTGATTACAAAACAAATTGTATATTACTTGTAGATGGTCATGGTACTCCTATTGGCTTTGTTGGAGCAAATGAAGAGACAAGTCACTGCCTGGTGTACCATTTCATTCATCACTCTATTACAAGCACCCTGCAGTTGAGAATCTCTTTTTCAGTTATAAAATGCAGGGTGAGTTAAAATGCATCAGAAAGAACTTCCTTGTAATAAAATAGATGCAACATATATATTTCCTATAGTTTTTTTTTTTTTTGGTACTGGGGATTGAACTCAGGGGTACTCGACCACTGAGCATCCCTATTTTGTGTTTTATGTAGAGACAGAGTCTCACTGAGTTGCTTAGCGCCTCGCCGTTGCTGAGGCTGGCTTTGAACTCGCGATTCTCCTGTCTCAGCCTCCCTAAGTGCTGGGATTACAGGCTTGAGCCACCGCGCCCGGCTATATTTCCTATAGTTTTTACAGGACAGAAAATGAATAGTCCACATCTGTAATTCTATCTCAAATATACGTCATGGTACAATGTAATACCATGATGCAGAGGCTTCCCTTCAGGTGAGAAAAATGGCAGGGAGACTATTGGCTCTTTTTGTCCAAGGTTAATTGCCTAAAGTTGAGTTCATGTAAAGAGCTTTCCTCTAAGGCACTGCATCTTCTCTTTGCAGCCACAGCTGGAGAATATTGATCATGCTGAACTGAAAAGCATTCTTACTGGTTGCTTTCTTCATGTTCATTTTATTTATATATTTATTTTTGTTCTTTTTAGTTATACATGACAGTAGAGTATAATTTGGCTTAGTTATACAAACATGGAGTACATCTTACTCTAACATCCCAGTCTTGTTGGTTGTATTTGACATAGACATTCACTATGGTGCATTCATATGCGCACATCCTCTTAATGCTAATTTCCAGATAAAGTTCATATTGGAAACTAGTAAAATTCTTCCTCATTTCTCCAACTAAGTCTGCCTATAAGGAATATATATGTAAGGCTGATTGTCTGTAATTTTCAGGTGCTAAAATAGCTTCAATAAAGTGTCTATTTTGCTCTTGCAGTACTCTAACTCAAGTAGAGGAATGGTTAAAGGTGATTTTAAATAAGATTGCTCAAGAATATATTGTCATAATATTGAGGAAGAATGGTGATCTCATTCTTTTAAGTCAGAAAGTCCTGAGTTTTAAAGGATTTTAGTAGCTGGGTTACCTTAGCAAGTTATTTCATCTCTCCAAACTTCATTTGAGTTCCCACAATTCCAATTCTTGTTTTGGAATTCCTATTGCCTATCAGGCACTGTTATTCCATAGGACCATCATGGATAGAGAAATATGCTTCAAATGGTGGAGAAGTACTTTTAATAATCAGAAGTAAGAGAGAGAAAATAAGTTAACAGAGAAAAAGTTTCAGAAGTGAGTAGTCTCCAATCCTTATGATTCTATCCCTTTGTCCTATTATGGCCACTAGTCTCATTTTAGAAGAAAATTCACTTTGAGAAAGTCCCATTGGCCTTGGAAGTTTGCCTGTTAATCACAAGATGAGGAAGGCAGGTGGATGTGAGTCCATCTTATTCCACCATCTTTACTGTCTCCATGGCTCCTCCCTCCTCTTACCCCTGTGACCAAAGTTCCCCCTATTCTTCCTGTGTCTTCCCCCACATTATGGATCAGCATCCACTTACCAGAAACAACATTTGGCATTTGGTTTTTTGGGATTGACTTACTTCCCTTAGCATGATATTCTCCAACTCCATCCATTTACCAGCAAATGCCATAATTTTATTCTCTTTTATTCCTGAGTAATATTCCATTGTGTATATATACCACAGTTTCTTTATCCATTCATCTATTGAAGGACATCTAGGTTGGTTCCACAGTTTAGCTATTGTGAATTGAGCTGCTATAAACATTGAAGTGGCTGCAGCACTGTAGTATGCTGTTTTTAAGTCTCTTGGGTATAGACCAAGGAGTGGAATAGCAAGCTCAAATGGTGGTTCCATTCCAAGTTTTCTAAGGAATCTCCATACTACTTTCCAGATTGGATATACCAATTTTCAGTCCCACCAGCAATGTATGAGCGTGCCTTATCCCCCACAACCTCACCAACACTTATTGTTGTTTGTATTCTTGATAATTGTCATTCTGACTGGTGTGAGATGAAATCTTAGTTTTGATTTGCATTTCTCTGATTGCTAGAAATGTTGAATATTTTTTCATATGTCTGTTGATTGATTGTATATCTTCTTCTGTGAAGTTTCTGTTCAACTTCTTGGCCCATTTATAGATTGTGTTGTTTGTTTTTTTGGTGTTAAGTTTTTTGAGTTCTTCATATATTCTGGAGATTACTGCTCTATCAGATGTGCATGTGGCAAAGATTTGTTCCCAGAATATCAGCTCTCTGTTCACTTTATTGATTATTTCTTTTGCTGAGAAGAAGTTTTTTAGTTTGAATCCATCCCATTTATTGATTCTTGATTTTACTGCTTGTGCTATAGGAGTCTTGTTAAGGAAGTATGATCCTAATCCGACATGATGAAGATTTGGGCCTATTTTTTCTTCTATTAGGTGTTGGGTCTCTGGTCTGATTCCCAGGTCCTTGATCCACTTTGAGTTGAATTTTGTGCATGGTGAGAGATAGGGGTTTAGTTTCATTTTGCTTCATATGGATTTCAGTTTTCCCAGTACCATTTGTTGAAGAGGCTATCTTTTCTCCAGTGTATGTGTTTGGCTCCTTTGTCTAGTATAAGATAACTGTATTTAAGCAGGTTTGTCTCTGTGTCTTCTATTCCATATCATTGATCTACATGTCTATTTTGGTGCCAGTACCATGCCGTTTTTGTTACTATAGCTTTGTAGTATAATTTAAGGTCTGGTATTGTGATGCCTCCTGCTTCACTCTTCTTGCTAAGGATTGCTTTGTCTATTCTGGGTCTCTTATTCTTCCAAATGAATTTCATGATTGCCTTTTCTATTTCTATAAGGAATGACGTTGGGATTTTAATTGGAATCACATTGAATCTATATATCGCTTTGGGTAGTACAGCCATTTTGGCAATATTGATCTGCCTATCTAAGAGTATGTTGGATTTTTCCATCTTCTAAGGTATTCTTCAATTTCTTTCTGTAGTGTCTTGTAGTTGCATTGTAGAAGTCTCTTACCTCTTTAGTTAAATTGGTTCCCAAGTATTTTTTTTTTTTTGAGGCTATTGTGAATAGGATAGTTTTCCTAATTTCTCTTTCAGAGGGTTTATCACTGATGTATAGAAATGCAATTGATTTTGGGGTGTTGTTTTTATATCTTGCTACTTTGCTGAAATCATTTATTAATTCTAGAAGTTTTCTGGTAGAATTTTTTGGATCCTCCAAGTATAGAATCATGTCATTTGCAAGTAATGATAGTTTGAGTTCTTCTTTTCCTATTCATATCACTTTAATTTCTTTCATCTGTCTAATTGCTCTGGCTAGTGTTTCAAGGACTATGTTGAATAGCAGTGGTGAAAGAGGGCATCCTTGCCTGTTCCTGTTTTTAAAAGGAATACTTCCAATTTTTCTGAGCTTGAAGGTAAGGTTGCCAGCAATGGACTGATAGTAGCAAACTCCCACTATGACAAATAATGGTGTGGCCTCTGCTAGCTTGTTGTATATTAACAGTTTTTGCCAGCAATGCTATATGACCCTAAATCTAATATACTTGAAACTGTGGATTTTGTGTTATGTCTTATTGAGTTTCTACTCTGTTCCTGGTTTTGTTGATTTTCACTGTGAAAGCTTCATCTTGAGCCCATAGCTCTCTAAAAATGGACACATTTAGGTGTAATATGCTCATCAGTAACCTAGAAGCCCCCCAAAATAACTTGACTCTTCAATCATCTAATGTAAGGCAAAGACTAGACACTGAGGGAGAAGGGAGCTACTGTATTCTAATTTCACTCTCAGGAATATCAATAGGAAAATTCTCCAAAATACTTATAAGGAAGTACTGACTTCACAAGAAGTAACTTAACCATAATAGAAATTCCCATCTATGATGTTTTAAATATATTATATAAAAAGTTTTGAAAATGACATTTTGCTTGTCATTTAATATGTCTAGCCAACTATCTTCCCTTTTATTCATATTGAGAGCAAGAGATATAAAATAGTTAACTTCAACAAGACTCAGATTAAAAATTAGTTCTTCATGAAAGTTCAGACAATCCAAAGTTTGCCCATCATAAAAGCAGGCTGCTCTCTGTGTTACCTCTGATACTGTGGCCATTATAGTTCATTAGAAAGACCAGGGCACTGTGGATAGAGCATGGGACACTCAGCAGGCTGCTATTGTTCAGGCTTTGCCTCTTGCTAGTTATTTGCCAGAGATAGTTCTCTCTCTGTTTCCTCATCTGTAAAATGGAAGAGCTAATAATAGAGCCTGCTTTATAAAATAATTACAAGGACTGAGTTAGTGTATTAAAAGTGCTTTTATTAGAGACTAGCAAAAAAAATTCAATGTTAACTATAATTCTTATCATTTGTCTTATTTGCTGGGTTTTCAGATGGGCTGAAAGTTCCCTGAAGATGTTTTGTCTGCCCTTTGTTTTCAGTAATGAGTGCCAAGTCTAGGCCATGGCAAATGATCAATCACTATTTATTAAATGAATAAATGAATGTTCCCTCTTTGTTATAACAAGTGAAACCCATCATAGATTTTAAACACTAATGCTGTTTGATAACATCTGTACTTTTTCTCTGCCATTTCTCTTATTCACATATGCCATTTTTTCTTATAGACCTTTTTGCATACGATCTTTTCCCAAAGACCATTTTGTACAATGTACCCACCTAAACAAGGGCAAGAAGCTGCTTAACACTAACTCATTCAGTCAACAATTTTCCCCACCTGGTATGTGTATAAACTAGCACTGAAGGGCATGTAAAGAAACATCTCAGTTTCTCCGTTTGTGTGAATAACTAGAGTATCTGTGGTCACAAACAGTGAATTAGAGAATATTGTTCTTTGCTGCCTCTTTTCAGTATTCTAAATACAGCTTGGCTGTCTCTGGATCTATACTTCAATGCCACAGGGAAAATCAATAGTAATAACACAAGATGCTGAGAGTAAGAGTTAGATTTCTCCATTTTCGAAACTAATCTTCTAAGTCTGAGACTTTGCAGTGAACTGGGAAAATATTGAACTATCCAGAATCTGGATTCCTGCTGGCCAAGAACAAAAAAAACTAATATATAAAATGCAGCTGAAATTTTTATTTTATTCATTTAATAAAATATTTAATGAGTATATGTAGATTTGGCATCCTAACATTTTCTTTCATTTTCTAGTCAGAGTGAAGTGTTTATTTGGCAATTTGCTGCTTTGAACTTTAATAGACCTAAAATGGAAAATTTGGGTAACAAGGAGTCAAGGTTTTCTCCCTTTATGGGCCAAATAAACATCATATTGTAATTTGTCAATTATAAATTTAATTTGATTCTCACTAGAATGCCATATGCTTACCATGACTATCTTAAAATTTCTTTCTGAGTTTTATTGAATTTTGAAACTAATGCTTTTGAAAAAGTTATTCTTTAGAGTAATGGTTTAAATAAAATTATCTACAAGCTTAGTCAAAACAGGCATTTTTCATGGATGCAAATTTTAAAATATTTAGTAATATCAGAGTTTTTATATTCAATTTGAAGGTTGCACATGGAAATATTCAGGGTAAGATTATTTTACAGGACACACTATTTGATTGATTTCTATTATAACAAAAGTTATCGTACTATGAATCAGAAAGTAAAATTACTTTAGTGTCATGAAAATCAACATGATTTTGTGCACTTAATCAAGATGGAAGCATAAAGTCAAGGATGGAGAAAATCCCTGGATTCTGAGAAATATTGTTTCAGTTAGGATCGGAAAGCTGAAGTAAAAACACCACCCACCTCTCATTGGCTTAAAACCACACTCTTGTATACTGCACACTGAATGTAGTTCAGCCCGGAGCTTCTGCTCATCGTACACACTAAGGCACCCAGGCTGGCAGACCATATCTCAATTCATATTTCCACACTTCCTGCAGCAGAAGGAAGGGAATAGGGAGAATTTCTCACTGACTCTTAAAAGCTTCCTGACAGAGTAGACCTGCCAAGCCAGACCCAAAGAAAATAAAGAAGTACAGCTCTACCTTAAGACACATCTAAAAGGGAACCATTAAAATATCTTGAACAGCCCTAAAAACACAGAGTAGCCCCCAAATTGTTCCTGTCACTGGAGACAACAAGTGCCTTGTTTGCTTCTTTGCATTCTTTTAATCATAAACTCTGCTAGTACTTATACAATCAAGACATTTCTGTGATGTGGGCCATTCTACCTACTGGTTATTAAATTAATTTTAGAAGCATGATGGCAATTCCTAAGAATTCAATTATTTTCAGATGCATGAAGTAGCTGAGTTCCTCTAATTTCTTTCATGTATTTCCTGACCTTATATCAAATGATCACATGAATTGCCATGCTGAATCACACCTATGGTCATTCCAGCCAAAACTCTTATCCTTGGCAAAAAAAAGAGTCCCTTCTATTATTTCTCCATTGTTCTTAGAGAAAAATGAGAGAACAATTATAAGAACTGCTATTTTAAAAATAGATTAATGTGCATAAAGATGAATATGTACTCTCCAAAAATCATATATTTCTTTCTTGAATTTCAACAAATCTCAAAGAAAAGTATGGTATTAAAATTCAGTAATAATGAAGCATTTCTCAAACATTTTTTAAAGTTATCAAGAAAAAATGTAGGCAATTTTGAAGTAAAGTAAAACAAGGATACTCTAGTAGACCCATTTATTCAGTTTTGTAATTTCAGATCAGAAAATAATAGACTTTATTTTTAGAATCAGAGCATTTTAAAGCAATTCTTCAAAGACCATACAATTCAACCTAATTATTTTACAAATAAAGAAACTGAGAAATGAGAAAAATGCTGGAGAACAGGCAAGAACAAAGCTCTGCCTTCATAATATGAAATCCTAGAGGGTAAAACATCACGTTGTAAATTCCTTAACTGATTATTTAATTATCATGATATACATGATGAACCTGGAATATAAGTACTCAATAAGCAATCAATACTATCATATCATCTTTTAGAGATAGTTTTCTATTTCAAATTTTCTCCCAACCTTGAATTCCCAAGTATTGTTTTGTTTTGTTGTTTTTTGGTACAGGGGATTGAACTCAGGGGCACTCAACCACTGAGCCACATCCCCAGCCCTATTTTGTGTTTTATTAAGAGACAGCATCTCACTGAGTTGCTTAGCACCTTGCTGTTGCTGAGGCTGGCTTTGAACTCGCGATTCTCTGGTCTCAGCCTCCCAAAGTGCTGGGATTACAGGTGTGCACCACTGTGCCCAGCTCCAGGTATTGATGTAGACCTTTACCTCCTGATCAAGTACTTTCAGATCTATGGAGATTTTCAAAGATAATTAGAAAGCTTTCTTGGTTATGTTTTTGAAATATGCTGAGAGAAATTAGGTAGAGACCATAATTTGTCAATTTATTTCTTTCCAGGTAAAAAAACAGAGTAATGGCTTGATTACAATAAAAATTATTAGTTTTGGTTAATTTTCTTATTTAATGATGCAAAATGTTGCTCAAAATATCTTTCCCACTGACATAGATTTGGATGCAATATATTCCTTGGAAACACCAAATTTGTCACACTGAAGACATCACCACATTTCAAATATCAAAACACTATAACATTTGTTTTTATCAATGATATAACCTCTAACAATTTTTTTTCCTACTTACATGAAAAATTGGTAGATGTCATTTGGCAAAGAGGTTGGCTGATAATTAGATTTAAAATAACATGACTTTTGCATCTTTTTATCTCTTTTACAAATTGCCAAAGATTAGTACATGCAAAAGAAGCAGTGATGCAAATACTAAGCAATCAATTTTATAGTATGGAGACCTACTATGCCTGTGAGATATAAAACAAGAAGAAATAAATTTAAGTAAATATTTTCACAGTAAAATCCAGTTTTCTGAAAAGAATAGTAGCACTGTCATATTTCACTGCAAAAAAAGTCTTTCTTCATAACAACCAAAAATCAAATGCCACTAGTAGCATTTAAAATTCTATAGCATTGGCTTTTGCCTATTCAAAATTAATTTGTATAAATGATTTCAAAAGAAACCAACAAATTCATGGATATAATCCAGAAAAAGAAAGAACAGTAAACAGCCAGTTATTGTTCTATGTAGGAAAAATACCTGGCTTTTATTGAAATGCTGCAAATGACTCACACTGCGATTATTTCCTTTTTATAGCATCGATTATCAGCATTTTTAAGGAATATGTTGTTTTCAGAAAAAAAAGTATAAGCTGAAAGAAAACTAAAGAAATAATAGTAGGAAATTCATAATTTTTAGGGGCTGCTAATTTATAAATTTCATACACATATATACAGCAAACAGATTTACAGGAATGTATAAATCAATTTGTATATTTTGATAGGAATTGTCCAATTATTCTCCATAGGTGTTGAGCCAGGTCACACCTCATAAACCAGTGAGGAAGATTGTCTTATTTCCTTGCTATGGGTTATCAAATTTTTAGGATTTGCCATTTTCAGGAGGAAAAGTGGTTCTTTACTTCTCTGATTATCATATTAAATATCTTTTCATGTTTTAAAACTATTTATATGACATTTTCTGTAAACATTCTGCTAATATTTTTGCCTCATTTTTATCGTTTTCCCCCAGTTACTCATTTGTATTTTGAGTGTGCTTACATTAAGCTTATTTTGTGAAGAAATTCGTCATTTTTGTTTTGCCAAACTTATTAAATGTTCATTTTTTATTTTAGAAAAGTATTTAAAAGATTCTAAAGACTTCTGCCATGTATCTTTCATAACTTTTGTTTTTATTTTATTTTATTTTGGTACTGGAGATTGAACTCAGGGGCACTCGACCACTGAGCCACATCCCCAGCTCTATTTTGTGTTTTATGTAGAGACAGGGTCTCACTGAGTTGCTCAGTGCCTCGCCGTTGCTGAGGCTGGCTTTGAACTCGCGATTCTCCTGTCTCAGCCTCCCTCAGTGCTGGGATTACAGGCTTGCGCCACCGCACCCGGCTTGTTTTCATACTTTACATTTAAATTATGTATTCATATAGAATTTATCTTAGTTTGATGAATAAGAATTGAATTCTTTTTTTCTTTTTTCATAATATTTCTAATTGTCCCAACAACTTGCTGGTTCATTTCTCCTCATTGCTTTACTATAGCATCTTTCACACAATAAAATCCCATATGTATTGGGATTGGTTTCTTTACTATTGCTTGCTCTGTTCTATTGCTCTTTTCTTCTGTACATGCATGAATCATTGTAGTATTTTAATATTCTAAGGCAGATCCCCATCCTTTCATTGATCTTCTTTTTCAGAATTTCCTTGGATATTCTTATTTATGTTTACTTGAGATTCAATCTTTAGAAAAACCTAATGTGGTTCTGAAAAATAAAATATATTGAGATTGCTTTCATTAATAAATTTAAGAGACACTTTCCATCCTTGTTAAGTCTTCCTCTCCTAAAAACACAGTATCTCACATCATTTATCTTCACCTTCTTTCACGTTCCTAAGCATAGTTTTGCATTTTTCTTTGTTTTCTTCATTCTTGTTGCATTTATTGCTCTGCATATATTTGTTGCTATTATAAATGAGGTCCTCATCAGTATTTTGTGCTATTATTGTTACACATAATGGTGATTATTGTTATATATGATGCCTGTTGATTTATGTGTATTGATACTGTACCTTACTAAATTATTTTGATGTTTGTACTATATTGTGCATGATTTTCATGAGTTTTCAATGATAAATTATGCTAGTTTGTCCTCTGATTTCTATTATTAGTATATCTAATATCCTTCGCTTGTTAATTTAAATTATTAATTCAATGAGGTGTTATTTAATAGTTGATAGTGGGCATTTTTGCCTCATTCCCAACTTCAGCCTCTATTATTTTCTCATTGAGACTGATATTGTCATTGAGACGGAAATAGATATTTATCAGATTACATAAATTTTCACTGATTCTTTTTGGGGGACTGTTCTATCATGAATACATGTTAAATTTCATCAAATACCTTTTTAATATCAATATAGGGAGGGATATTCTTTTTCTCTTTAAACAAAATATAATTAAATAAACAAATAGATTTAATAACACCAAACTACTTCAGTATTCCTGGAACAAATTCCCCTTGGTCATCATATATTTTTCTTCTAATGTACTGATGAATTCAGATTGATAAATTGTACCATAAAATCAAATACATGAATAAAAATTTTCTTTAGATTTTCTTCTGAAATGCTTATTGGTTTTGATATCTGTGCATCAATTAAAGTTTGAAAATAATTCCTTTTTACATAAGTTCTGACACATTTAAGTTACACTGGAATTACATCTTTAAATACTTATCCTGATACATGACAGAAGGCTTCTTAAAGAGAGTTTCCTCATCTGTTAAAACGGTCTGCTTTCTTCATCATTTTTTCTTCTGCTGTCTAATCTATCAGACTAGTTCTTTTGTTAATATTTGACATTCAGTGAATCAGGTTTTCCTATAAGAGAGTCATCTGCAGAGTGACCAGATGTTTTACAGGCTAGCCAGGTTTCAGCTCCCACAAAATAAGACAATTTCCAAAAATATGGCTGCTTTGTACATTTCTTGATGTAACCCTCCCCTCCTGTGCTTCTCTGAGCAAAAATACATGGCAGGGTGTAGGTAGAGATTGGTGTTCTGCTAGCCCTTGGTTCCTTCATGCATCTTTTATTATAGGCAAGGTTTTAGACTGTCTGGATGGGCTCTTCCACATGAGAAAATGTACCTGGGCTTATTTCCTGGGGGACGTGCTGCAGCTGAACTATCTCCACAAGGGTCTCTTCTGTGCTGCCCTCTTTTTCATTCTGTGGTCTTCTGCAATAACTCAGTACCTTTTGATAAACTTTTGTATTTTGGGTGTCTTTGTTCTAGTTTTATTAACAATAGGATTTACTTTTTTGTTTTTTTACTTGTTGCTTTTTGATGATTTCCAGAAGAGACAGGAAAAACGAGTTACACAGATCTGATCACACTTTGACAGCCCATGTGAATTTGCATTGATGATCTATGACTCTGATTTGGTCAATCTTCTTGTAGAAATAAAAGGTACTAGATCTATTAGTTACCTGAAGTTTCTGCCATTGTAAAGTCTAGTAGAGAATTGCTTTTGCATTTCTTGTGCCATCTATAATACCTATGGAATATTATATCCAAATAGGTACACATTTACTTTACAATAAACAAAAATGATTTAAATACTGGATTCACCTTAACACAAATTTTGAGTGCTAAATAACTTTGCAAAGCAATTCTTCTTTTGACAAATGTACTTGGGACAATATACATAAAATATAGAGCTTCTATTGCACATTTTGTATTATCATATATTTTACTTGACCTGATTTATTTCTGATATTTCAAGAACACATCATTACACTCTAAGGAGAGGTACAGTTGTATTATATTTTATTCCATTGAAAAATATATTTAATGAATAAAATCATAAAGTATGATTTTAAAACATTGTTCAACCAATGCGGCACATTAAGTCAATTTTTTTTTTTTTTTTTTGTGGTGCTAGGGATTGAACCCAGGGCCTTGTGCATGCCAGGCAAGCACTCTACCAACTGAGCTATTTAAATCAATTTTATTTATTCAATATTCTTAGTCTACCTTTATGCATATGAATATCCATGGAATTTTACCATAGTATAGAGGCTTTCTTTAAAATTTAACCTCTTTAAATAGTGAAAATTTGTCATTGGATAATTTTCTGATTGCAATTTTTGAAGATTTGATTTTATTTTATCCTCTAAGTTATGATGATAATCTGAGGATAAAAATGTTTTTATTATAAAATATATATTTACCAAAATATATTTTATTATAAAATATATATTTACCAATATATAGTTACCAAAAATGGCATTGACATCCAACTGTTTAAGTGTTACAAGAAAACTAGATAAAATGCAGGGAAAATTTTTAGAAGTGATAGGCAATTTAGTACACTCTGAAGACATATGTCATGGATTTTAATCTCATCTCTTAACATTTAATGGCTATTATGACTTTAGGCAATTTTTTTAAATCTCTAATTTATTTAGTTTTTTCATCCATAAAATATTATCTTTTACAATTTGTTCAAAGAATTTTGTGGGAATAAAAGTGGGTTAATATACATAAATTGCCTGCAACCAAACCTGGCACAGACTGGCAGCTATTACCATTTCAGGACACTGCCTTCCAATAATTGGAGGTTTCCTATTGGCACAAGACCCTCTTGTAAGTAACTGATCTATTTGAAGTGTGACATGGTCTTCACAGATCTTTAAAAGGTAACTTTGAGATTAAAGAAGATAAGCATACCTTATTCAAGACTCCCCACCACACAGGGAATTTTTGGAAGAAGGGGGCAAAAATCTCCAGATGTTTAACACAGAAGGAAATTGTTTGAAGTATTAGATATGTCAGTACCTCAAAGACTCTCCAAATTAGCTTACTCACTCTCAATATTATTTTAATTCATTTGCCAAAACTAATCCAAATATTATATGAGACAGCATTAATGTTTTGGCAAAAGCCTAATAGAGAGGAATAATACTCAGAGGATATATTCAGGGGACTTTAAGAAATAAAATTCCATAGCTGTTCATAATATTTCCACTGTGTTAAATGACAATCATTTAATTGTGATTAATTAGTGGATAAGAAGTGGAAACAGAGCTACTTCAAGTTATCCTGATATTTAGATGTAAAGCATCTAACTGAGGGGAGCAGAGAATTTTATTCATAAGAAACTAAATAGTTTTAACTATACTTTTACCAAAACACTGTGTATGACTTCAATTGTCACACTTCCAAAAGAACACAAAAGACCTAAGAAACCTTAAGGAGAGGATTGGAAAAAAAATCTATCTTTAAAAAAAGAGATCCTAGGAAGAAATACCAGCAACAATAAGTGCTGGCAAGGATGTGGTGAAAAAGGTACACTCAAACATTACTGGTGGGACTGCAAATTGGTGCAACCAATCTGGAAAGCAGTTTGGAAATTTCTTAAAAAACTTGGAATGGAACCACCATTTGATCCAGCCATCCCACTCCTTGGCCTATACCCTAAAGATTTAAAAACAGCACACTACAATAAAGCAGTCACCTCAATGTTTATAGCAGCACAATTCACAATTGCAAAACTATGGAAGCAACCCAGATGCCCTTCAATAGATGAATGGATAAAGAAACTGTGGTACATATACACAATGGAATATTATTCAGCAATAAAAGAAAATAAAA
>PVHX01005579.1:0-64789 GCA_004024805.1 Geosciurus inauris | reverse complement strand
TGAATGTTCTCTCTGATTAGTGGATGAGGATACATAAGGGGGATGGGAACGGGAAACATAGGAGAAATGCAGGAACTCTGGATGCAGCAGGGGGGAGGTGGGAGGAAGGAAAGGGGAATGGGTATAGTAAAGATGGTTGATTGAGATCGTCATTACTGCCCCTGGTGCATATATGAAGACACAAATGGTATGACTTTATCTGGTTTGCAACCAGAGAAATGGAAAAACTGAGCTCTGTTTATGTACTATGACTTGAAATGCATTTAAATAAAATAATTAGATTTTAAAAAAAAAGAGAGAGAGAGAGAGATCCTAGGAAGAAAATTAAGGATTAAGATAATTATCCTAAAAAGTAGAATCCAAGAAGGGCATTAGCCTCCCTGTGTGCCTGTGATGTGATTTTATGAAAATGACACTAAGCAGTTGTTCTCTGGGCACAGAAGATAACTAGTTCCACCTTCAAGACCACTTTGTTACCAGAGAAAGTTCCTGGCTTCAATAAATTTTCTATCTCCAGACACAAGGACAGTACTAAGTTTATACTTTTCTCCAAATATATTATACACATAGCATATAATTTGTCATCCAAGTTCCAAGTACTTTCTGAAGTAAAAGTCTAAAAAATGTATTACTTCCATAAACATCTTTATTGAATAATGATAATTCTTGTGTGTGTGTGTGTGTGTGTGTGTGTGTGGTTCCGGGGATTGAACCCAGGGCCTGTGCATGTGAGGCAGGCATTCTACCAACTGAGCTATATCCCCAGCCCCTGAATAACAATAATTCTTAAGCAAACTGACTTAAAGACAGAATTTCTATTACTTCTAAGAACCAACTTACTGATTAGTACTATGACAAATGATGGAGAGATGATGGGGCAAGTTTCAGTCTGAGTCCAAGGCCAAAGACTCTGAAAAGCCAACACCCTAACTCAAAGTCAGTTAGGCAGAGAGGAAAAATTCTTATTCAGCCTTTTATTCTATTTTGACCTTCAACAGATTGGATGTGGCCCACCCATATGGAGAAGGATGGTCTGCTTTACTCAGTCTACCAGTTTAAATGTTAAACATATCTAGAAGCATCTTCACAAACATACCCAGAATTAACATTGAACCAAATATCTGAACACCCATTAGCCCAGTCAAATTAACCATCACATAATCCAATGTTTTCTCTATTTTCCAAAATGTATTACAGGTTAATGTTTTCTAAATTCCCATGGAAAGGATTCCCAATACTGGAGAGAGTTATTAAGAGTATTAAGTTTCATCTTCTGATCTGGAAATGAGTGCTACTTGCTAATATTACTGTTTTGGCAATGAAGTATTAGTTGTCTTTGTTTTGTAAGCATTTCTGAAATTGTTGGCTGTAAGCATATTGTCCTGTTAAATAATGTTTCCATTAATATCTGTTATCAATGAAAAATACTTTCCAATGTGAAAACAAAATGAAATCATTTTTTTTTTTTTTTTTTTTTGGTACCGGGGATTGAACTCAGGGGCACTCGACCACTGAGCCACATCCCCAGCCCTATTTTGTGTTTTATGTAGAGACAGGGTCTCACTGAGTTGCTTAGCACCTCGCCGTTGCTGAGGCTGGCTTTGAACTCGCGATTCTCCTGTCTTAGCCTCCCTGAGTGCTGGGATTACAGGCTTGAGCCACCGCGCCCGGCTAAAATGAAATCATTTTTAAAAGTAAAAAATAATATGCAACATACAATAGGAGATTTCAAGGTCTTCACATTAATTATAAATAACATCTACATCTAGCAAAATGAGTGTTTATATTTTATACATTTATTGAAGATTTAAATCTCGTCAGATGTCAAAAGATTTGAGAGAACCTGCTAGTATTTTGGTAGAAGTATGGTTAATAAAAATTTAGTTTTTTACAAATAAAATTCTCTGCTCATCTTGGCTTGATGCTTCATATCTAAACATCAGGATACCTAGAAGTATCTATGCTTTTGCTTCTCATTCACTAATTAATCACAATTAATGACTGTCATTTAACACAGTAGAAATACTATGGCTATAGAATTTTTTTTATCGAGTCCTTTGGGCTTTTATATTATCCTCTGAGTATTATTCCTGTCTATTAGAACATTTAAGCATAAAAAAGTATATCTGAAAGTATTAATCCACTTATTTCTTCATTCACTCATTCATTCAGCAAATATTTAATGTCTATCACTTACTGTGATAGGAGCTTTGAGACATGAAAGTTCTTCTCTTACAAAAGTTCAAAACTCTCTGTCCTAATAGAATCATAAACAAATGATTTAAAATGTCCCAATAATATATGTATAAAGGCTAACGTATGTGAGGAAATAAATGTTTGTGTAAAGTGCTGTGGGACCCTAGAGGCAGATGTTTCAGGCACTGAAGATGCACATTTTGTTATAATAGAGTTTGTATATTGGACAACAGAAACACATGGTGTTAATACATGACATTGAGCTTTCTAATTATATTCCTTCTAACTCTCAATTTGTAAAATTTCCCCAGCAAGCCCAATTGTCCACTATTCTTTTTTATTTGTTCTTTTTATATATACATGACAGTAGAGTATACTTTGACATAATACATACATGGAGTATAACTTATTCTAATATTTAGGTTCTCATTCTTGTGGTTGTACATGATGTGGAGTTTCACTGATGGTGTATTCATATATGAACATAGGAAAGTTATGTCTGATTCATTCCACTGTCTTTCCTATGTTTACTTTCCTCCTTACTTTCCCTTATCTTCATGGAATATCATGATTTTATTTTTAAATCACTCACTTCTGGGATCAGACAGAACAGGATTACATGGCTCTCTCTGAGCCTCAGTTTCCATATTTTTAAACATAGATAAAAAGAACTTATCTCTCAGGAAGTTTCTATGACAAGGAATTACAAGAGTAAAACATTTAATAAATGTTGTTTACCATTATTATCATCATTCTGTACTTTATGAACTAGAATAGCCTATCCCCAACACCACTTGATGAAATTTTTTCTGACTTCATTTCAAATTTACTTCTAGTTTACCCACTATTCTAATATGCTTACTCCTCTGCTAACTAGTAAGGTTCCTAATTATATACATCATAGGATTTCTAGTAAGTGTATATTAAGTTTCTAGGCTCATGTAGCCTAGAAAGAACAGAAGTAAAAGAAGAAAGAAAAGAGATTCCAAGAAAAGAACGGAGTCTTCTACTGGAGAACACACACCAGGCAAAGGCAGGAGTGAGACTGGGGCCAGGCTTCCTGATGCTCAGTCCAGCTGACATCCTCTTTAGGAAACATCGCTGTTTCTCCTCACAGATAAAATTTATCCTCACTTCTTCACTTATGCAGCCTTTGTAAGGAATCAGTCAAATGAATGATCAGTCCAACTGATTATTGCAAACATGCATAGCATTTACTAATATTTACTAAGTGATGTGTGTGTATCAATGTGTGTTTGTGCTCTTGTAATCCTCAAAAGACCTAAAAAATGAGATAGACATTAATATTATGCATTCATTTATAAATGTGGAAGTTGAGTCACAAAGAGGTTAAGTTATTTTCCCATGGTCACACTGCTAAAGAGTGGCAGAACCAGGATTTAAACTCTGCCTCTGTGGTTTTAACCACTTGGTATACTGGCTCTCATTTTTCATATTATCTTAAGTATTCCTTTAAGTGGACAAATACTAAAATATCCCATTCCAATGAAGTTTCTCTCATTGAGAATGCTTCTCCCTTACAACCTTGGAAGGATCCTCTGTACAATCAGTCCATGCCACTTTTCTAAGTAGCTATCACAACTTGCTCAGTGCAGAGAAGCCCTTCTGCATCCTTTCTTTGGACTTTTCAGAGTATTGTAATATCTGCTCCCTGAAGACTGCTGTGGATGCTGGAGTTGGTTTGGTTATTGAAATGTGAGTAGCAGTCATGTGTTACTCTGTGAGAAAGCATGAAGAACCAGTGTACAGTTCTGCACATGGCCCTCATACTGCAGAGGTGACTACAGGAGCACAGATGGAGATACAGTCACAGTCCCAGATTAACCATGTGGAGCAAAGGTCCTGGCAACTCAATATGACTCACCAAGTAAGCAAGAAATAAACTCTTCCTAAGTTAAGGTCCCGAGGTGTTGTGATTGCCATCAAAGTCCAGTTTATCCTGACCCTTTTAATGTTTAGTTATCATTACAGATACTTTATGCTTCATATAGTTAAACTTCTTCTACTTTAGCTAAAATAATTTAGAATAGTTAGCAAATTACATGGCATTGTTTGACTCAAAATTTATGCTTGTAAGTTTCTACAACATATGTTTTCCATAAATATAAAGCATGAAAACATTTGCTAGGTGTTAAAACAGCCTTCAAGTTCTAATTAGCACTAAAATAGCTCATGCTTTCACTTGCAGGAATATTTTCCTGAGAAATGAAAATGTTCCTGAGTATTCATATGATAATGCCATCCATGTTCTATTTTCATTATTGTTTTTGCGTTATGATCAATATTTTATTCACTTGTCTCCTTTGTTTACTACTGGTACAAGGGTGCATTAACAAAGGATTTTTCAAAATTTCTTAACTCCTGGCGAAATTTTCAATGGCAACATATTCTTCTCATTATTATTCTAGCTGTTGACTACTGATGTCACAGATAATAGATGTGTGTTCATTACAGCTTTAGGAAAACAAGACCCTAGGAAACTCTTCCAAAGGCTGCATCAGTCTTTGAATCATTCTCTCTTGGATTCTTCTTGAATTTCATTCTTACATTGGCCAAGGCCTTGATTACTCATGCAATGAAACAGCACTATCCACAAATTTAAAACCAGACCGATCCAAAAGACATTGGTATTTGGCTCTGGAGATAATTATAGAAGATTTTCTAAGGTAGCGTCTCTCTCTTCCCAGTTTTGTAGCTCCTTTCCTTCCCTGGGCATATGTGAAGTCATCATGGAAATGGGTCCCAGAGTGTGCTGGAAGGAGGAAAGCTCACCTGCTTCTTACATTTATCATCTCACTTTGCCTTCAGAGTTGATGTGCCTATTACGTGGGTGTCTGCCTCCTACTGCTCTATTCGGTACACATGTATCCAGAAGCTACCTCTTCTGGAACGATCAGCTTTTCCAGTTCTCAGAAATCTCTGCACCAGGAAGAAACCACTCTAAGTTCAGATTTTACTATTTTAAGTTCAGGAGTTGGTTGTGTTTTTGCCAAATTTATCTGGAGCAAAGGAATATCTTAAATGTTCAATTCTCTTGTGAAAGTATGGTGTTTTAAGACCCATTACTGGATAGGTGTTTTTAAACAGATGGGTAGTTGAATGAATTCTCATTCAATAAACATTCTAATTAGCATGATAGTAGAATGTTAAGTGAACTCCCTAAAGCAGTGATTCTCTATTCTGCCTAAACATTTGAATTTTGTGGGGAGCTTTTATTAGAACTAACATTAGGACTTCTTATTCTAATTCTTGTGTAATATAGGTGCTCATTTTCCTCTTTGTGTTTGACTGTTTTCCAAAGGAATGAAGTGCTTCAGGCTCCTGAAATTACAAAATAAATTGCTAATTAAGATTTCTCTCCAAAATAACAGTGGCCAGAACCCACCAGCTAAAGCCCTCCAGAAACACAACTGCAGACAAGAGTTAGGTTTAGCCAGGTGTGGTGGTGTACTCCTATAATCCCAGCACTTTGGGAGGCTGAGACCAGAGAATTGTGAGTTCAAAGCCAGCTTCAACTATGGGGAGGCACTAAGCAACTCAATGAGACCCTGTCTCTAAATAAAATGCAAAATAGGGCTGGGGATGTGGCTCAGTAGTCGAGTGCCCCTGAATTCAATGCCTGGTTTCCCCCCCCCCCAAAGAAAAGAGGTTTATCGCCTGCTACAACCAGGGAGACTGTACCTCCTGTGTGACTGTAGGGCTGAAATCCCAAAAGGGAAGAATGTGGGAAAGGACATGTTTAAGGATTGGGAACAGTCTTGATAGAGATTGGTCAAAAGGTACAGATGAGGGAGTTGGAACAGGCAGTGATCTTATCTTTAAAACATACCAATCTGTCTGTGAGAAATTATGTATAGATTTATCTTAGGATATAAATGTTTAGATGAACTGATATTCAAAAAGCGTGAGCTTTAGTGGTTTGTAATGACCATCATGGTTTTGACTTGGTACAGTTTATCTTTTTTAAAAATTATGAGTTGTAATGCTCAATTGCTCTTTCACAGTATCCCCCACCCTTCTGCAGGACTGTTTTTTAACATCATAAGATTCACAAGGAAAAGAATGTCTTCCCAGCTTCACTAGAGAAGTTAAAGTTTGGCTATGTACAGCAAGAAAAATAATATATTCTAGGTAAAAACAAAAATGTGAGTCATGCAAAATCTGTTTTAGTAGTTTTTACTCTTTTTTTTATACAAGCAACATATTTTTACTATTTACTCAAAAATATAAAACTCAGCAATGTAAGTCAAGTTACCTTGTTATTTCCAACTCGAGAGCACTGATACAAATCTATTTTGGAGATCATCACAGTTGACAATTGCAGTCCTTATAAAGGTCAAGAAAAATGTTAAGGGAATTATGTCTCATTGGGAATGGTTTTATCTGTAATTTACGCTACATCACAAAAGAATGATTTAGAGGGGGAAAGTTGTGTAAGTAATCATTTTTAAGTTTCTTCTTTTTATTTTTATTTTCTTATTCAGAAAGAACAATTCAAGGCTATATCCTCTCTGTCTCTCTCTATCACACACACACACACACACACACACACACACACACAAGCCTGAATTTAGTTAGTTCAGGTATGGAGTCTCCCTGACTTGCAATGGAATTACATCTCAATAAACCATCATGAGTGCCAGGCACATGCCTGTAATTCCAGCAACTCAGGAGGCTAAGGCAGGAGGATTGCAAGTTCCAGGCGAGCCTCAAGAACTTAGTGACCCTGTCTCAAAATAAAAAAATAAATGGGCTGAGGATGTAGCTCCGTGTTTGAGGGACCCTGGGTTTGATCCCTAGTACCATAAATAAATAAACAAATTGAAAGCATAGCAAGTAAAAAATGCATGGAACCCACCTTACCTCTCCAACAGTGTGCTTGATCACAGCATGCACTGCAGTGTCAGTTGTTCACCCCTATGATCCTGCAGCCACCTGGAAGTTGTGGCTGGCTGCCGCGGCCCAGCATCATCTGATGGTATTATCTAGTCTATCGCTAGCCTAGGAAAAGGTCAAAATTCAGTTCTGCTTCTACTTAATGCTGTCATTTTGCATCATCATTGGGAAGTCCAAAAATTTGTGAGTCAAATCATTATAAGTTGGGTACTGTCTGTATTTGGTTAGTAAATGTTTCTTATTAATAATGTCCTCTATATAAAATGATAAACTAGGTGTTCATGTGAAGGACAGAATAAAAAACATAAGTTTAAAACCCACTGTAATTGCTTTTTCTGTGTTCTTAACACGTGTCTTGGGAATGAAAAGGCCTGGCGTGAAACCCTGAGTGAAGGACCACTTACCACTGTGTGATTTTGAATATGTCAGTTCCCTGTGGTCTTAAGTTCATATTGCTTATTTTTAAATTTTTTAATTTTCATCATTTGAGACTTCCAAAAAGTGAGAAAAATAACATAAAGAAATTTCCATATACCTAGCTTCCCAAAGGGTTACAAAACAAAATAGTACTTTTCAAAATCAGGAAAGTGCTGGGCATGGTGGTGCACACCTGTAATCCCAGTGGCTTGGAAGGCTGAGGCAGGAGGATCACGAGTTTAAAGCCAGCCTCAGCAAAAGTGAGGCACTAAGCAACTCAGTGAGATCCTGCCTCTAAATAAAATACAAAATAAGTCTGGGGATGTGGCTCAGTGGTTAAGTGTTCCTGAGTTCAATCCTCAGTACCCAAAACAAACAAACAATAAAACTCAGGAAAGTATTATTGATAAAATACTATTAATTATTTAAAGTTCCAATTTTATTTATTTCTATTAAAATATCTTTTCTGGGCCAGGATTCAACCTGGGCAGAAAGGTTTAGTTGTCATGTCTCCTTAGTCTCTAATCTGCGACATTTCATCCTTCATGATTGACACTGTTTGAAAATAGTTATTTTATATGAAGTCTCTCCATTTGGGTTTATATGATTTTTCTTCTCATGACTAAATTCAGGTTATGTATATTTGGTAAGAATGCCAGGGAAGTGATGTGCCTTTCTCAGTGTGTTGTATCAAGAGACATGATGTTGCTCTATCTCTTTACTGTTGATGTTAACTTTGGTCAGATGAACAATGTGGTATCTGCATGGTTTCACCACTGTAAAGTTGCTTTTCTTCTAACAGATATATTTTAGTGATTTTACATGCCCTCCCTCTCTCCCCAAATACAATGTGAAGTAGTGATAGTGGAATATTTGAGAACTACTAATTTAGCTGGTAGACTCCCAGTACTATTTTCCCTGCTTATTCCACACTTTCCACAATAATGATATATTGTGAATAAAAGACTCAGTTTTGTAGGAAAGGTTTATGTGAATACCCTTTAAAAGTTGTCTTAGGTAATTTGGCCTAACGACACATTTTATACCTTCTTTAAATTCTGTCCTATATGCACTCCAGCTCCAGAAGCAGCCATATGGCAAAGAAAGAAGAAATGATTGTATCCTGTTCTGTTCTGAAATTTAAGCTTTCAGAATAAAACTGGAATTATATCTCTTTCTAGATACTTCATTAACAAACACAATTAAATAAAGAAAATTGCACTGGGCAACATCAAAATTTACTATAAATTCATTCTATGTACTTAAATATCCCTTTACTCTTGTTTGTTTTGTTCTACTAAAGCAGCCCTTGCTTTTTATCAACACAGTCTTCAGTTCTTGAATAATTTAAGGAAAGTACCTTGAAAGCAGAACCGCTTAGAATCCAATGTACATTTGGCAGTGCAGGATGAAGGATTCAGATTTTATACTTGGATAACTTGAGCATGACTGAGCTCCATCCAAGGTTCACAGAGGCCAGAGCAGTGATCTCACACCTCTCAGAAAATGGACAATTAATGGCTCTTAGGCTGACTGCAACCAGAATACAGTGTGACAAGAGGAAAATCTACATGCTTTGTAACTATGAAGCATGATAACAAAAAATGCTATAGGGACCACAATAGGCTGTGGCCAGAACATTCTTGGATACAGCAGCCCAGGAAAGAAGTGGGAGGTGGAGAGAAGAGTTAGAAACTGCATCAGATGACACCACATGAGATGCTGAGCTTAGGGCTCACTCTGCCTAATAAATAAGGCAGTGAGCAGAGTTTGAGTGCAAAACTTGCCTGCCTTCTTCCTATAATTAATTTCATTAAGTAAAATTTGTCAATATAATATTTTGGGGGCTCAAAAACACTGAAACTAGGAGATTTGACTTCAATATTTAAAAATAATAATGAATTATGTTTACTTCATCCTTGATGTTTTACCTAATATTCTCATTTTTAAAATCTTGTTTAAGCTCCCTCATGTGAGTTATACCCACTGTCCAGTTTGAAGATAAGGATGCTGGATCTTGGACAAAATAGGAGTGGTTTGCATCAGATTATATTACCAAAAGAAAAAAAAAGATATTAGTTCAGTTTTTAGTTTCCCATACAATTAATGAGCTAGGGTCATTGGGATCTGCCAGTGATGGTAGAAGAGGGATCCATTAACAGGTGAAAAAAAAAGTGTTCTGAACCTCCAAGCTTCTGAATTTCAAGACCAAAAAATGTGTTGTGTGCTTTTCAAAAAACACCATGGCAATGTGCAGGGCAGAAAAATATCAGAATACATAATTAGGAGCTATATTTTTTTAAAAAAAATGGATACAGAAACAAACACAAAATTTGCATGAAAACAGAAGACTACAAGATGGTACCCAAATCCCCACATCCTTGTAAGACAAAAACTAATGATAATGCCATCAACACAAAGTATCTACCAGTTCAAAAGTTCATCTTTTCCATATTTTTCATGAAGTTTGAATCACATCTTGCTAAGTCTTCCATCTCATTGTGATTGACAATTGGGAAGACTAGCTATGTTCTTTCATGTCCACTAGCTACAGTAAAACAACCCAGCCCATTTCTGAGATCTTAATCATGAGACTGGATGAACATAGGTCAGTTTCCTAGGCATAATACCCCTTGGCAGATTAAGACTTCAGGCGTGCCTTAGTTCCACTTCATGTACATAGTCACCAAGTCTAATGATTATGTAATTTTTCTTAGAGTGCCAGTCAATCTGTATTTAACCTATTTTAATTAAGTGGGAGCAAGATGACTTTAGTTCATGAATCAAGATGAGAGAGAAGCCAAAAAGATGAGCTAAAGTTAGCTTCTCAGAGGCTCAGGTAGATGCAAAAATCTAACCAGAAAAAAGAAAATCAGGGTTAAAACTAGGTGTGGTTGACAGAGCACAAGTCTAATCCAGAGATAGGTATCAAATACAATCTGTACAGGCATTAGAAGGAGCACAAGACTTATATTTCAGTTTGATGTCGACAGAACAGCTTTGGAAACTGAGGCAGGTGACCCTACCAGATGACTTCCCCAGAACTAGTTTAGAACCAGTTTTGTCTCTATGCTCACACAAGCTAGCAAAGGCTAGTGATCAGATTGACAGTAAATTGCTGAATGTCAAGTACACACAGGGAAAGACAAAGAGATCTGCTTTGAGGGTACTGCGAAAAGCAAGCAGAAGTAATTGGCTGTGTGGAGTCTGAATTGTTTGATGATTACAAATTAAACATCATAAGACTGATCAAGTGGGTGGAGGAAAAAGCAATTGAGGAATTATATGTTTAAATGAGACTAAAGTGCAGGCAAGATAGACAAAATGTTAAAAGAGGATAGGAGAATATTATTTGAAATGGAATTTCAGATTTTAAAATGATGGTCAGGGATGGAGAAGATAGGCAGACATGGGCAGAAGGATATGATTAACCAAGTTATTATCAGCCTTTAAATATAATTGGCTATTGATTAAGTGCCAATCCCCAACCTGCCATCAATCTACAGAGTGATTGCTTAAAGCAGCAGAACCAGCAGAGCATTGAAACACATAATACCACTAACACTTTCCTAGAGTTCTATCCATGTTTTTAATTACATCCTAGGAAAAACTTCCAGAGTCAATATATTTTGAAACTCTTCATCCCAAGACTATAATAACTAATGACTGCATTAGTCAAGAAACAAAATGCTTGTCTACGCCTTTAGAGAACATCGCATACAATCAGAACATTCTAAGCATTACTTGGATTTACAAGGCAATTTTACTTATTTTTCCTGTTCAGCTCACCAAAAAAAAAAAAGTTTTGTTCTTTTCTCTAATAGTGAATTATCATGAATGACTTTATGATTATAAATTTTTCTCATATAAGGACTTCCTCTATTGATGTCTTTAAATGCTTCAAAATGTATTGCATCCTGTAGGTGCTCTGTAATTACCAATAAATGTGGAGTGTTTCCCCATGAGTTCCCAGATTGCTCCCTTAATTTTCACCACACTTACGTTAAAACTTCCTGCTACTGTATTCCTCTCAGAGCAAACATTGTCATTTGCCAACTTTCTAGATAAACAATTGCCATTTGAAAATTCTTTTGACACATAAAAGAGGAACACATTTTTCCACACAAAACTTCTTACTCTTAGAAGACACATATAGGTACTCTAGAAATGGTGTACATGTGGTAAAACAAGGAACATCTAGATCTGAGCATGCCCAAATCCCACGTTTAAATACTGATCATCCTCATAAACTGCTCTTATGTCCCTATTACCTTTTACAAAGCAGTAGACTACACAATGAAATATATTTCAAAACACTTAAGATCATCAAAATGTAAGTTCTTATGGAATAATGTTTTCAATAAGTAATTTGTCTTTGCCTTCATTTTATCATCCATAAATTAAGATGATAATGGTATTTAACTCATACTGTTCCATAAGGTTATGGAGTTAAAACTATGTAAAGTGATCTATGTATGGTGTAATCCCAGCAATTTGGGAGACCAAGGAAGGAGGATTGCAAGTTTGAAACGAGCCTTGGCAACTTAGTGAGACCCTTAGCATGTCTCAAAATAAAAAAGACTGCAGATGTAGTTCAATGTAAAGTGCTCCTGGGTTCAATTCCCTGACCACATCCAAACAGAAAAAAATCATGTAAACTGCATATATAATGCTTGTCATATAGTACATATTTAATAAAATTTCCTAAAAATTCAGTCCCTAAGACATTCTATATATTGAACATTGAATACAAAGTACCATACTGAGAGTTTTTATATACTAGGCTGTTCATCATCAGTATAAACATTAGGTATACAATGTTATCCCCATTTTGTGTATGGCCTATATAGCCGCTGAGGTTCTGAGCTGAGAATAGGATCCTGTTCCTTGAGACTCTAAATTTCATCTTCCTAACCTCTGTGCTGGACTGCCCTCCCTAGTCTGTGAGCCTCTGAGAACTCTTCTCACTGAACTCTTGAAATAAAATTAATCCAGAGGTGATTGCCATCATTTTTGCAACTGTTGCAGCTGAATGACTTGCATGACATATGCTATTAGCAGGCATGCTCACACACACTATTCCAAATTAGCTTTTGGTTTTCCTCGGTGAGTAAATTGCTTTTTGTTGTGTTTTGTTTTTCACATTGTATATCTGTATATCTAATTGGGTAAGGGTTAAAGAAAGATAGTGAGAAACTGAAAGTGTCTTCAGATATATTCCATAGGAACTTCACATGTTTGATCATGTGACATTATCAATGATCCCAGGAAATGGCATCATTGGCCCACAGGCAAATGCCCAGATAAAACTGTAATTCATACAAGCTTCAGCCAGCTGTTGGGAAGGCAGGATGAGACTTTCCAAGCATTTCACATGTGCTTTACACAAATTCCATGTACATCTGAAGAGGGAGGCCACTTTGCTTTTCAAAGATAAAAAAAGACTATGCATTTGTGTTTTGTTTTGTGTTTGTGTGTGTGTGCGAAAGCACTCACACATACGTGCATATCTGGTTGGGACATCTCTTTTCCTTTAGTAGACCTAGCCTTTAAATGATGTGCAGAGAATAGATGCATGAAATACAATCACTATTAATATGTGAAATTCTTAAACCTGAGAGCAAATGAAAAAAGCTCTTTTTCCACTACTTTTTGGCTCAAATAGGTACATAGGATATAAGCAATATGTTTCAATCCATGTTGTTGAAAACCTTCCATATACAGATGAAAAAACTGAAAGCTCAGGGATGTATAGAGGGTTGTTAAAATTTATATGGCTAGTAGATGATTAAGCTAAGAATTGAACTTAGATTTTTATCATTCTGATCACATGATTTTTTTTTTAACTGAACCATGTCGCCATTTTAGGTCAATGGGGAAAATCCAAAGAACAGAAAATTAAATCCACAAGGCAACAGGGAATCAATATTGGTAACCACATATACACAAAGGGCTTTCTCTAAGCCAACTATAATTAAAAAGAAGGATTACAAAATAATGTTGAGTTTTTAAAATAAATCATCCCAATCAAAAATGTGTGCACAAGTATTTCTTTTCATTCAACCAAAAATATCTTAGACTCCATAATTTTAAATTCAAATTTTATTTCACCATTATGCTATCAGTCTTTTTATAGAACTTGTGTTTAAAGACATAAGTATCATGGGCCCAGCAATTCATAGAAACTGCATTAGAATAGATCATAGCAATATTATTCAGGATTTGTTTTCCTTTTTGCATATCTCTTTTGAGGATGACTCATTTTGAACATCAGTTCTTCCCACCTGGCTTCTGGTAAAACATTTAAATTGCAAATAGAAAGCAAGATGGTACATTTTCGAAAGACTGAAACCTATACAAGATGACCTGTTAAACATCAACAGATTATGGAAGTAAATACCTATTAATTAAGATCCAAACACATTTTTATTTCATGTCAAAATATAATCTTATAATTTTCCCCCAATACTTGGAGATCTTAAAAAGGTATTTAAGAAAACAATACCTTCACAACAGGGAACTGACTGTTTTCCTGGAGCTGAGGAGTTTCCTACGATTCTGGACTTTCTAAAACCTGGGCAGTCTCGTGTTCACCATCCCAATAGTCAGCCAAAATCTGCAGGAGGTATAGGCTCCCCACCCCTTTCAGGGCTGTTGTTTCTCTGAGACAGCTAACTTAGACTGCTCAAAAAGGCACAGACAGTTCTCATGGAGTCTGCAGAATATTTTCCACCTTTCTAGATCACAATTTTTTAGAACCTATGACTCCAAACATTAATTTTTGTGAAGGACCTGCCCAGTTAAGTAGTGGTAAGTATATATGTGTGCATGCTCTAGTTTTGAAAGAATGAGAAAGTGACTCTGAAACAGGACAGACAAAAGCCCTAAATCACTTGGGGGGAAAAATATGTATTTTTTAATACTTTTGGTTAGCCTTTCACCAGCAGTTACAATAATGGTTTCCTTTAGGCAGTTTCTTTATTCTTTCTTCAGCTACTGGCCTGTAAAACTCTTGCTGTTTTCTAATTCAAGAATTTGCTCATTGCAGAAGCAATAGGAAGAGATAAGTATTGCTGAGGAAGTAAGTGTGGTATACTAGGGTTGTCAGACTTTAAGGGCCTGAGTTTTCTAAATACACTGCCAAAGCTGACCAAGCTTATTTCTTTTCCAGCATTAATAATTACTTGGCAATAGAGAAACATTTGCTGATCCAGCATTTTATGTTATGGTATTTTATTATCTCTGTCTTAGAAAATGGTAGCCACTGATTATCTAACAGAAAGGAGAAATTCACTTCATTAATTTATTATAGCCCAGAATCTTAGGCAGGGTGTTTGATTACAGTGAACATTTCTGCCAAATTAAAAAGCTGGCACAACATAGGAAATGATGTAAAGCTTTTGGTTAAATGCTGTCTGGATTTTATTTTCTAAAAGATCTACCAAAAACTGCAGTGTAAGCTTTTCTGACCATTTTGGTATTTGATTGGTTTCTCCTTATTTATTACTTTAAAAACAAGCTCATAGTGGCTATATTAGGCAGTATTGTCTTTACCAATATATTGTGAGAGAGTTATAGGCCTGGGCCTTGACTCTGGCAGTGCTACTAATCCCAACGTCTGCGACCATGGACATAGCCACTAGGTCACATCACACAGGTTCTTTATCAGTGAGATGGAAAGTGTAGAGTATGTCTCCTCCATCTTTAATATTTTATAGTTCATGTTCATATCAAAATTTGAGGATGGGAGCTGGGGTTGTAGCTTAGTGGTAGAGCAATTGCCTAGCACATGTGAGGCACTTGGTTCAATCCTCAGCACCAATAAAAATAAATGAAACAAAGGTATTGTGTCTATCTACAACTACTAAAAATATTAAAAATTAAAAAAAATTGAGAATAGCCTGGCGTATGGCAAACACTTTTAATCCCAGAAGCTAAGAAGACTGAGTCAAGAGGATCGCAAGTTCAAAGCCATCCTTAGCAATTTAGCCAGGCCTAAGCAACTTAGTGAGGCCCTGTCTCAAAATAAAATATATAAAACATGGGCTAAGGGTGTGGCTCAGTGTTTGAATGCCTCTGGGTTCAATCCCTGGTACCAAAGGGGTAGGGGCTGGGGGGAGTTTAGGATAAGTAAGAATGAAAGAAAAATTTTAATCAAGATTTCAAAAATTTAAAAAATTGTTAAATTCCAAAGAAAGAATAAGTTTTGATTTAGCTTTTGGTTTGTCATGTAGAATATGCAGAGCCTGGGAGCTATGTTTGCTACATAAATTCTCATTTCAGTTCATGGACCATCTCTAATGGAAAAAGAAACATCTGTAGGATTTCAGCAAAAGCTGGCATTTACTCATAAAGAAACTTTTGCTCTCAGGGTTGTACATTTTCCTGCCTGCTCTATTTTGTGAGAGTTTCACCATCTGTCTAATGTTAGCAATTATTTGTTTTCCTAATTGATAGAATTTATAATTTTTAATGCTTTATGTCAATTAAAAATTCAAAAGGATGAGAACTACGTATAATTGTACATGGTGCTTGACAATGGAATCAAAAAAACAAAATGTTAGAGTTGACAGGGACCTGAAAGATCAATTAGTCTAACTCTGTCATTTTGTAGATGAGGGAAAAATACTCAGCAGAGAACTTATATCTCCTGATTCCTTTGTTTATGTGACATCACAGGCAAACAGTACCTTTTTCATTCATAGTACATTTCTTCTAATATTTTTAAATTCCTTTGATTTCAAAATGAGAGTGAAGCTATAAGCAGCTAAGTTTTAAAAATTTATTTTAAACTGCAAAAAATTTGCTTCCTGTGGACACAATTGAAAAGCAAAGTATTCTACAAGGTTTCTATCTACATCCACCAAAAAAAACCAAAAAGATTTATCTGCTTTCCATCACTTGTAATTATGATGCCCCAGAGTCACCTGCATTCATCTTCTTAGCTCTTCTTTTTGACATTTTCTTTCACATTTCTAAATAAACATTTCTGCTATTAGCTCTTGCTCATTAGTTTTAGGTATCAGCTACTGACGTCCTGCTTTACAACATGAGGATTAAACTCTTTTGGGGGGGAGATTAAACTCTTTATATGTTCATCTTCATCCAAATACAACTTTCCTCCCACCTTCATCTCCTCATTTCTTAATAGAGTTTTGTTGTTGTTTTGTACCAGGGATTAAACCCTGAGGTGCTTCATCACTGAGCCACATCTCCAGCCCTTTTTAGATTTTATTTAGAGACAAGTTCTCCCTGAGTTGCTTAGGGGCTTGCTAAGTTGCCAAGGCTGGCTTTAAACTCACAATCCTCCTGTCTCAGTCTCCTGAGCAACTGGGATCCAATAGAGTTTTAGTTATATCAATATTTGATGTTTGCCTTTTGTAATTATTTAAATAGTATACACAGCTAAGGCATTTGGGAACAATATTGCATTCCTGCCTTCCTCAATGTTTTCCTCCCATGGAGTTAGTAGAATCTAGTTCTTATTGTTATTTGATTAGTATCCTGCATCACTGGCAGTAATTCAAACCCAAGACCTCTGACATAGTGCAACAACACATTCAAAATCATCAGACAATCCATCAGCTTTGTCTTTTCCAGGAGCCATTCTGTACTATTGCACACTGATAGCTTTCTGGAACTGCTAGCATCTCCTGCTTTATTATTCTTTAGCCACTCATTGTCTAGCTCACCTCTGAATTCTGTTTCCTGGATCCCAAATCTTCCTGCTTCATTTTTCACTTCTGTATTTGGAAGAGCACATTCTTCAGTAACCACCTGATAAAGGATGCAAGGATCATAAAATATTTTGAGAATCATAGAGTTGAAGATAGTCTTTTTTTTTCTGGGCTCATCCTCAATCATTTGGCTGGTTATTAAAATCTAGTCTGGAAATAATTTTGGTCTAGAAATTTTAAGGCATTTCCCCATTGTTTTCCAGCTCCCAGCATTGTTCCCTCTTGCCTTGTGATATGCTGTGGTTTGGATCTTTATTTATCTCTTTTACTGGACACTCAGTGGAACACTCAGTATCAAAACATCTCCTCCAGTGGGGTAGAGAGTGATATTTTGATGATTCTTTTTTAAAATCCCTCTAGCTGCTAACCAGATCTTGATCTCACAGAGCTAGCAGAGCTTAATAGAAGAAGTGGATATGTACAGGCTCCTTTTCAAGCCTCTGCACTTACCAATCTGCTTACACACTGAATTGTTTTCCTGTGGCTACTATAATATTGACACAAACCTGCTGGTTTAAACCAACAGAAATTTATTCTTTGATAGTTCTAAAGGTAATAAGTCTGCAGACAGAGTCATTGGGCTAAAGTAAAGATAGAAGCAGTTTGCATAACAAAAATAATAATACTGAGAACGGTTCCCCACTCATTTCTCTTTCCAGCCCCTGGCAACCACCAGTCTATTCTGTGTTTCTATGCATTTGACGATTTTAGATACCTCATATAAGTGGAATCATGCAGTATTTCCCTTTTGGCTTAGGTTGCTTAGCATAATGTCCTGTAGATTCATCCATATTATAAAAAAATCATAGAGTTTTGCTCTTTTTTAAGGCAAATTTTCCATTTTCTTTACCCATTCATCTGCCTTTGTGGGTCATTTCTATATGTTGATGCCTGTGAACATGCTGCAATGGACATGGAGGTAGTGATACCTCTTCGAGATACTTACTGAAATTCTTTTGGGATATATTCCTAGTAGTGAGTGTGCTGAGTCATATGGTTGTTTTATTTTTAATTTTTGAAGAACCTGCATACTGTTTTCTACTGTGGCTGTACCACTGTACATTCCCATCAACAGAGTATGAAGGTTCTAATTTCCCCACATCCTAGCTAGCAATCATCTTAATTCTTTTTTATATTAGCTATTGTAACAGAGGTGAGGTGATGGCTATTGTGGTTTTGGTCTACATTTCTGTGATGGTTAGTGATGTTGAACCTCTTTTCATATCTGCTGCCATTTGTAGGTTTTCTTTGGAGAAATGTCTGTAGAGCTATTTTTTTTAATAACAGTTCTTATAGTTAACAATACGGTATTATGCATTTTAACATATGTTAAGAGGGGAGATTTTGTGTTAGATATTCTTACCAAAACACACACACACGTGAACACAAGGGTATGTTTAGAAGCGACAGATACGTATAATACCTCAGTTATGGTGTGGTTATCAAGGTGACTGCAGATGCTTAAACTCATCAGATGTCTATATTAAATGTGAACAATTTCTAAATATCAATGATGCCATCATAAAGCTATAGTCCAAAAGATGTCAACAGGGCTGTTTTTTTCTGGAGGCTCAAGAGGAGAATCTTTCCCTTTACCTTTCTCAGCTCTTAGAAGGTGCCTGCATCTTTGCATTGCTTGGTACAAAGCTCCTTTCTCCATTTTCAAAGCCAGCAGCTTATCATTTTCAAATCTCTCTCTGCTTCTATCTTTGACTAGCCTTCCCTTTTATAAGAACCTTTGTGATTGTATGAGGCATACTCAAATAATCCAGGATAAGGTCCTTAATTTAACCACATCTACAGAGTTCCTTTTGCCATAGAAGGTAAAATATTCAAAAGTTCTGGACTTTTGGATGTGGAAATCATTGCGAAGCCATCAATCAATCTACTACAAATGCCACTGGCCACTCAAATAACATGCCTGAACTCAGTACTAACTGGTAGTGAAATTACCTCTATAGTGAGAACTATAGAGATTTACCTCTATAGTAAGAGTTGCTGAGTCAAGTGACCAAAGAACATCAGTGCAGCATGAGGTGATGAACTGGGGCCATCAGTGTAATTAAGCAATGGCATATATGGATGTCATCTACATTTATTTTAATCTTTTGTAATATCTTTGAGTAAAGATTAAAAATTTTTATCATAGAGTTCTTGGACTTGTTTTGTTTGATCTCTCCCTAAAGAGTCAATGTTATTGATACTATTTAGATGGTATATTTAATTTCTTTCTCCATTTTCTACTGTGTTGTCAATATCATATAGATGAGCAATTGATTATTATGTAAATTTTATATGCGGTAGTATTTCTAAGCATTCTTATTAATCCTAGGGATTTACCTCTTTTTCTTGCCCTCTTTGCTGACTGAGATCACTAGAATAATCTTGAGTATAAGCAGCCATAGTAAGACTTGTTCTGTGCCATTGTGTTTCAACAATAAGTATAATGTTTGCTGTAGGACTTTTGTTAGTGCTGATAGCGTTACCAGTTTGTGACCATTTCTTTCTATTCCTAGTTTGCAAAGCAGAAGTCTCTTTTTTGGATGAGATTCGTGAATGCTATAGAAATAAAGCTGTTCATATTTTGATAAGTATATGCATCTCATAGCAAAAAATTCCTTCTACAAAAAGGAAAGGCTCTTGATGTCTTACTAAAACATGTATCTCTTGATGTTTATACAATTTTGTTTTAAATCACAGTCTTCCAAGAATTTATCTGAATCATTCACTATATGCTCTCTCAAAAATGAAACTCAAAATAGATTAACTATCTGCCATTGACAAACACAAAATAACTAGTTCTAATAATAACCTTATTCCATTTACCAACTGAAAAGAACTACCTCATGAAAAAATCTTGGAACTCTGATCCCCACATAGGATATTCACAGCAGTGGCCTGACAAGGTGGAGTTCCCTAAGCTAATAAAGTCAATGCAAAAGACTTTGAGTACATTATATTAAAGATTCAGAGGGAACAAAACTCTTACTAGTTTGAATGAGCTCTTCCTCTTTCAGAGAGAATAGATGTCAATAAAACACTGAAGAATTAATAGACACCCTTCAAAGTTTCTGGATGTGTATTTATTCTTCAGAAACATCTCTGCTCTACTAGAATTTAGATTGCTCATTTTTCTTCAGTGATTTAGGAAATATTTCCCAAGAGCTTATTATGTCTTGGGAACTGCACTGGGGTACAATTAGTGAGCATAGCTTCTTCCGAATGCAGTGGAGAGCAAATATCTCAGTCTTGGGAAAAGTGAATTATAGGGTCTCAGGGCACCTGACAAATAAGCAGGAACACCATCTGGGTAAAGGGAATAGCATTTGCAAAGACTTGAAATGAAACAGAAATCACATTTTTAAGGAAATTACTCCTACAATCTGAGGATTAAGCAAGTAGAAATAGAAATAAGCCTAGAGAGGTAAAATAATGAAGGCTTTACAAATCAGGTGAGCACCAAATGCAATAACCACTCCAAGCATGGTGACACACAACTGTAATCCCAGCTACTCAGGAGGCTGAGGCAGGAGGATGGCAAGTTCAAGGCCAGTCTGGACAAACTTAGTGGGCAAAATAAAAATAAAAAAGGGCTGGGGATGTAGCTCAGTGGTAGAACACCCACAGGTTCAATCCTCAACCAAAAGAAAAAAGCTATCCAAACTGTATACTTTTGAAAGTGAAAGATGATACTAATAATATCAATAAATTGGAAATTTCAACAAATAGGTAGGGACTTTCCTATGCAAACCAAAACTTATAAATACCCTATTTATAAACTATGTGAATATTCTCCTCTTGATCTAACTGAAGATATTCAGGACCCACTGAAGGATCTTTTAAGTAAGAAGATAGGAAGGTGACGGATATATTCATTTTATAAAGATCATTCCTGCTGTAGTATGGGGGTGTTACCTGTGGTTTATGGAAAAAAACTATGCAAAGAGGAAGAGAAGTGAAGAAAAGGAAACAGATACATGTGTTGTGACAAGTTTGGTGAGCAACCAGGTTACCTCTGGACTAGCAGTGTTGTAATAGCAATGGCAAAAAGTTGATGAAATCTAAGATTTTTAGGAAGTAAGCAGTAGAATTTGCTGAATGATTTTTTGAAGGATTTAGTAGTGAAAATTGCATACACTATGCACAAAGTCAATATTTCTATCTTGTGCAAATATGTTGAACCATAGAATGGTACAATGGGTTAGCCACCAAGAGTGTTGCTTATAAGTGAGGAGCACTGTGTTTTAAGTTCAGTTTCTGAGGGCCAGGGTAATTGTTTTTTGTTTTGTTTTGTTTTTGTTTTTGTTTCTTTCCAAGTGTCAGATAAAACCCTAAATGATCTGATCTGGGGTGGCTGCAGTAGTTGCTAGAATGTAAAGTCCACCAGTTGTGGGCCACAAAACCCCTGAAGAACACTAAAATTAAAGCATGCAGCAGGAGCAAAGGAGTGTGGCTATATGCTGATTTATAGAATGTCAAAGGAACAACACTGAAGTCTGTGTGAATAAGGACAGCATATCCATTTCCCAGGCACAGAAAAAGGAGAGCTCACATGATCTCAGCAAAATCTTGGATGCTGTGTCACGAAGTTCCTTAAGTTGATGGTGATTTGTCTGTTTATGGAGTTTGTGTGTTTGGGGTTTTGTTTTGTTTTTGTTTGTTTGGTTTTGGTCACTTTTCTCTCTCAAAGCACCTGGTAATACAGGGTTACAAGTTGAGAGGACAAGCTTCATAAAACTTCAACAATGAGAAAGAATTAAATATCAGAGTGAGGGTGGGAGTCCTCCGCAGATGACCATTGTGAGGTTCCAGTGAGGCTGAACTACGAACAACAACAACCATTAACAGAAGAATCATGGCCAGAGGGGCTCAGAAACCAGTAAGGAGGAGACAGGCGGGATAAAAATATGGTAGCATTCATCATGAAATTAGACAAGGGGATGAGAATGCCAGAGGCTGAGTCCAGTTCAAAGCCCTGGCAATAATATTCAGAAGCTCAACAGTGTCAACTGCATAATCTATATGGAGTGCTAAAGCCAAGATAGGACACTCCGCTTCATTTCTTTATGTTTGTCCTGCAGTCTCTGAAGCCCTGCTCTGCAGAACAGAAGGACTGTCTCTGGGCTGCCTGTCTCCCAGTTCCTCCATTTCTGTTGCCTTCCAACCATGTGAAGGTAGAAGGGGCAGTGCCAACAGTTTCCAGCCCTTCCGAAGTTCTCCCTCACTTCACTTGCTATAGCCCTTCCGCTCCTTCTGTGTATAATACTGTCCTGTGCTTTGTTCATGTGGGTATTTTCAGCACTTCACATTCATCACACATTTGATATGTTACAAAGTAGTTCAGAGACCTGCTTCAGCCAGCAAAAGAATGTCTTTGTTAAATTCCACTTGAATGCTTGATGCCTGATCTTGGGCAAGTTACTTAACCTATTTGGAAGTTGGTTTCTTCCCCTGTGGAAAAAAAAGAGATGACAATAGAACCAAACAAAATGAGCAGTTTTGAAGAAAAACATGATGATGTGAGAAAAATAAACAGTGCAGTGCTTACCACATGGAATGCACCAAAAAAATTAGTAATTGTTACTATTATTAATGTTGCTAAACCCTACTCTTGTTACAAGCCTATGTTATAGACAGTATTATGCAAGCTTGTGCATGCGCACATACACCCTTACCCACCTACGAAAAGACTCTTAATAAAATGGTCTGTTCTTATTTGCAGAGCTTCAATCCACAATAGGCCTTAGGTTCAGGACTTTGCTGGAAAAAACTGGACATAGAACTCAAAGAAATTCAGGGAAAACATCCAGACCTTCTCTCAGCATCCAGTCAAACAGAGCCACACAAGGAGAGGATCATATTAAAACAGATCCATGCTGGAGCTCTGAGTAGACAAGGGGGAAACTCAGTGACCCCATTCTCAACACACCTAAACAAGATGGTTTCAAGTTGTTTAATTTTATGGTTTGGTGGTGAAGTGTACCCCCAAAGCTTGTGTGTGAGACAATACAAGAAGGTTTAGAGAATAAATGAACAGGTTATGATAGACAATTAACTGATTGGTAACTGAAGGCAGGTAAAGTACGGCTGGAGGAGGTAGGCATTGGGGTATGCCTTTGCAGTATGTTTTGTATCTGGTAAATGGAGTCTCTCTCTGCCTTCTGATCATCATTGAGCTGCTTTTCTCCATCACACTCTTCTGCCATGATGTTCAGCCTCACCTTGAACCCTGAGGAATGGAGCTGGCTATCTAAGGATTGAGACCTCTGAAACCATGAGCCCCCAAATAAACTTTTCCTCCAAAACAATTGTTCTGGTCAAGTCTTTTAGTCACAGAGAGAAAAAGCTAACTAAAACATTTGCCATCTCCTCCTAAAAATTGGAAGGAACACACTCCATGGAGCTTTTAAGCTAATCAGTTATACATATGTAAATACACTGTCCTCACTACATGTTTTTGTACAGTGGATTAAAACCATAACAGTGATTGATTTTTTAATAAATCTGCAGTTTGGGCAGGGCTCAGTAGGGGGAGGCTTGCCTATGCTCCAAATGACTTCACTGGGGACAGCTTAAAGGAAGGTTGAAGGTTATTGTTTCAAAAATGGATTGTTCACATGACTGGCAATTGGAGGGCTGGGATGAGCTCAGCTGGGGCTATGAGCTGGGAGCCTCTGTTCCTCTCCATGTGAGTGAGGCACACTCCATGTTGCCTGGACTACTTTACAGCATGGCTGCAGGGTTCCCAGGGTGAACATCCTGTGAGAGACAGGCAGATGTTGTATCAGTTCTATGACCTAGCCGCAGAAGCCGTACAGGGGCACTTCTGCTTTATTCTTTAGTCAAGGCAATCAGGTCAAGGTCTACTACTTTTCAGGGAGAGGGAACATGAAAAATTTCTGTTGGTGCTAAGTGGCAGGGTTCAGCAAGAATATGTGGAATGGGAAATACAGAGGCTTGCAAAATGTGTGTATGTGCATACACATATATAAATATGTAAACATTTGCATACTTCATACCAAGTATACTTTGTATTTATATAATGAATATTTCACTTGCAAATATGCATTTCATATACACATATGCACATACATATATACATATAAAAACGATTTGACCTATGTAAATTAACAACCCTATTCTGGCACTGCTTATCTCTATTTTTTTCACAACAGTTATAATCACTGGTATGTCATATATTTGTTTATTATCTGTCACTAGATAGAACTAAGCTCCACAGAGGTAGGAGCTTCATGATATTTTTTCTGCTATGTCCTTATTACCTATATCATTGCTTGACACACAGTAGGTGTTCAATTTATTTATTAAATGCAAGAATGCATGTCCAAATTGATATAACCTCTAATTTATCAAACGATAGTTAGTGGCACTGTATTCCATGTATAACACATTTGACACATGACAGGGGGAGAATATCACTGATGTTCCTAACACCTGCATTTCTAGTCCGTGGAAAATGTAACTTCTATAACCACTTTTCATCTGCATTTTATGTCTTTCACTGATGGCCATAGCTGGAAGCTTCAGGAGAGGCAATTTTCGGATGGCAGCTGTGAAGTATTAAGAAAAAGGCAGCGCTAGATGTAAGGAATTTGTTTGCCTTCCTCAAGATGGAATTCGTGATGCCTCATAAAGTCATAGTTAATAAGTCTCCTGCTTTGCCTTGAGGTGTTGTCAGTGGCTTGTCATAGCATTTATTTCAGAAAGCGTGGAAGTTGCTACTTGCAAATATCATTTGGCACATTAAGGTTCAGGTAAAAGTGATGAGAAAAGACCTTGTTTGGCTTTAGAAAAATTAAAGCCCTCAAAGCATAAAAAGCAATAAGAGTATTATGTGCCTTTTGTCCAATATGAGATATATTATAATGAACCTCTTGTGACAAGCACTTCCACAGCTTTAGTGTAAACACCCTATATTAAATGCTAAGTGGAATATCCAGTCGGCTCCTTGACACTATCATGTAATCTCCACAGATATTTTGTTCTGATGAAACACCTAAAAGCAATAGTGGCAAGAAACAACTAGAATATTCATGAATTACACAATGTTTCTGTAGCATAACATTTTTAAAATCCAAAATTTTGATCACAGATGCCAGAAGAATATTAAGTGCTACAATGTGATATTCAACACTATCTGTATATTCAAGATGTCATCAAATGTATTTTTATGAAAGCCCCAAAAAAGAAGTTCTCATAAGAGAACTACAACATAGCAATAATTTATAAATTCTCTTAATTTTTCTTCTAATACTAATACTGGTCTGTAATCTCATACAACCATATCATATATGATCAAAAATTTTTATAAAATAGATATATGGACAAAGGTGCTACTTGTTAACCATCAATAGGACATAATCTTTAAGACTATTTTTAAGAAGCAGTAATGACTTTGACTCATTCCCTCCAAATATTCTGGCAGATAAAGAACAGAGATATGAACTTTGTCTTTGAAAATTTTATTATTTGTTCTTGTTTCTAGTGGATATGATGCTGGAGAATAGCTAAGAAGAATGGAGAGGACTGCTTGACATAGTGCTAGATTTTTTCCATTCGTGGAAAACAAATATATTTAGTTGAAACATCAGTAAAGGAGTTCAATACTGCCATTATTATTATTATTATTATCATCATCATCATCATCATCATCATCATCATCATCATCAATATCATCAAGAACTAGCTTATATAGTTCTTGAAACAACCCAAAAAGTAAATACTTGGTTTAAAGATGAAAATTAATCTGAGAAAAATCAAATGACTTATTCCTGTAGATAGTCAATAGCCATTTTGAATTTAAGTCACCTGACTCCAAACCTTGTATCCGCTCTTACTGTGGTTCTGCCTCCTGAGAGCAGGAGAATTTCCCACAGGGCCATTAATAACTGCCAGTGGCTGGGTCCCACTTGAAAGATTCTATTTAATTGGTCTTGGTGGAGCCTGGGAATAGGTAGTTTATAAAAACTCTGCACATGAATTTAATATAGTTAGAGTGAAAAACAACCACATTCTCTGATACTGTTTCCCACCCTAAAGTCTTCATTGGTCTCAACCTCCTAAAACACAGTAGTCTAGATTATTCTTTGGGAGATAGGTAAGGTATGAACAGGAAAAGGAAGTGACTATAAACCTTAAGTGCTTTCTTCCATGGGTTTAAAACACAGGACATGGACATTAGATGTCAAATGGATTCTTTTACCTATTCACAGATAACTAGGTGGTTCTGGGTAGGATGTCACAATTTTAAGTTCATTGGTTTTTCTGATCTTTAGGACAGATAATTTTTCTATAATATATTATCTATTTCATTTTATGCCCTCTTACTATAGTTTTATCTTGTATACCTGGCCCACACTTTTTAGCTAGTAATCTCTGATTCACAAATTATGGTATCAGAGTCATCCAACTTGTGTCTAACTAAGGTATAGTGTAGATTGCAATAACAATTCATTAACTGACTATATAAGAGTCCATCCTTCTGTGGTCTATATTTATTTTTAACAGTAAAACAGGAAAGAAAGGAAACACTGAACTAATAGGAAAGTCTGAAAAAAATTACCTTTAGGGTGAAAAAATATAATCCCTAAGATAGAATGCCTATCACAGTGTGTAAGTATTTGATAAAGTGGAAATGCATATCTGGACAGCTGTCATATGACCAAAGAAAATGAATCAGAAGAAGCAAACATGCATCCAAAAACTCTGATTTAGCAAATAACCCATCAATAGGCTTTGTGTTAGAAGAGTTTACAATAACGCTGTCAAACAGTAGCGGGTATTATGTTCCAGACACAAATCAGTACAAAATGGATAAGTGTTTTGACTATCTTTGAAATGTTGGCTAAAGATTCAGAAAATAAGGAAGAACATATAAAAATACAATTTTCTTTGGTAATGAAGGCCAGGAAAACAAGGTGTTTTGAAACTATAATTCAAAATTAATATTAATCCTCTTTTCACAATGTATTTATATAGAATTTTACTTTTCTCTTTTTATCCCATTCCTCTGAATAAGGTAACACTTTCTAAAAATTCAATAGCTGATAAACAAATAGAAAAATAACTGACTAATATTCACAATAATCTTTTAATGTATTTAAAATCATAGTAGTCACCCTTAATTCTGAATCTAGATTTGTTAAATTAATTCCATGTGTTTCTCACTAGTTCACATTCTTTAGAATATCACATCATTAGTCAAAGATAGAGGATAAGAATTTCAAATTCATTCTACCAGCATCATAAATTTTTAAACTTTCATTTTCATTTATAGAGTAGAACTTTGCACTGTAGTTAAACATGATTTCTTCATTAAGTATGAAGTTTCATTTCTCAATATCTATTATCATTTACTATATCACTTTCTGAGTCATTGTCCACAGCACAGAGGGTTTTGACAGGGAAAGAAAGTATCGAGTCGTAGTATTGGTAGCGCTGCACTTGGAGCCACCACATACGAACCCAGTGCCTGGAGTTCTCCTGGATCTGATTCTCTGTTGTATGCACTGTGACCTATTGATAAGCCAGCATCTCTTCCTCTTAGTATCTTCCTTTGTAGGACTCCCCCTGCCTGTTTTGTAGGATTGAAAAGAAGACCATGGATAAATATGACATTGCTTTGAAAACCATTCATTGCTTTTTAAGTACAGAGATATGTAATCAAGAGCTTCTTGAGTCATGGAATCTAATCTCTCATTATTTGACAGCAAGACAGAGATTAGAGCTTCTAGTTACATATGATGTATACCTCAGACAGGATTTGTGGATCAACCTCTGATTACAAGAAACTTCATCTAGTGACCATGAACAAATCATTAAAGAGGTTTTTGTGCCTCTGTTACCCCATTTGTGATGTGAGTGTTGTAGCAGATACTTGCGTATATTGCTTGAGGTAGATTTAGAAGGAATAGCCAGACATACTTTATCTCTAATGCTACCAAGGACACAAAGCCCATTAAGTTATCAAACTATATTACTGTGAACTCCATATGTTCTTTCTTGCAAGACTTTAATCTTACAACATTTTTTAAAAGACCAGGCCTAGAGCAACATTCTCTGATTATAACATATCTCCATTCGCCCCGTTTTTTATTTCACAGAACATAAGAAGCATAAGATACTTCCTTGTATTTGTATCTAAGCCAAATGTGAAAACATAGCTGTCTCTTGCTCCTCAAAAAATATGGAGCTCTTATGCAAGCAGGGATAGCAGAGAAACACATACAGGGAAGCCTGGAGTCCTTATAGCTAAAGCTCATCTGTTTTTTCTGGCCTCTAGCCCTAGCATTTCCATTAGCATCCCTCTATTGGCATCCATATTATATGATTTCATTATGTCTTTCTTGTGCTTTCAAATTCCATTATTGCTATTTTGCCCATCTCTTATTTGGGGATTGAGAGTGGGACTTCTATTTCCACATAACTGAGACAATAACTGATACAATATTTATCTGAAGTGTGCTCTATACATAACATTGACAGCCTGAGTCCTGGCAGCCTAACCTGAATGCTGAAAAGTGATGAGGAGACCAGAAGAACTATTCAACTGTGCTTTCCCTATGTCCTGTGGACAGAGATCTGTTCCTCCTACCCTCTAGCCAAGCTTGAGGATTCATTGTTTCCCCAAAATGACCTGTATTCTCCCACCTTCACACTTTATTTACTGCCAGTGATACCCTGCCCCTGCCTCTATCCCTGCTTTTGAATGTTTTTCATCTTTTGTAGATGTCCCAAAGGCTACCTCCAAGGCTGTATTTCTTGCAAATTTTTGTGAGCTGTCTCTTAAGCATAGTTATGAGTCAATCTGTAGTACTCTAAGTGACTTGGCACATTCTTCCTCTATCTGCTTATTTACTTCTTTTTCTTATTGCTTTGGGCCTCCAATAATAAATACTAGCTCTATCACCTTGAATAAGTTGTTTAGCCTCACTATGCCTGTTTTGTTTTTTTTATTCATTTAATGAACGTTACAATTGTAAACCTATCTAATAAAATTGTATTGAGAATTCATAAGTCAATATAAGTATTGAACTTGGAGCAAAGTCTGGTATATAGTATGTTATGTAAGCTATGTTTAATAGTAAGATTATTACACTGATCATGTGTATTATAAATATACATGTATGTCTTTATTTTCTGAAAGAACTTTAACTTCTTTCTTATAGTACCATTGCTTAGCCTAATTTCTAATATTATTCTGAACAAATATTTTTAAGTAAATAAACAAATAAAGCTCCTTTGCCATTGTTACAATTATTTAGAGACTGAATTTTGCCTAAACCAAGTTGACATTATTTTAGTTAAAAAAAAAAAAAACATTTAACTAAGGTGTAAAATTTTATGGAAATTTAAAATGTCTTCAAACACAGGGTGTAACATCTAATTTTTAGTTTAGTTTATTCACTTAGCTTAATTGTCAATAAATGCAAATTCAAGATAAGGTATGATCTTTATCTTATGGTTTTAATTCCATAACAATGTTAAATTGTTCAAATATCTACACAAAATATTAATAAATACTGCTGGAAAGTAAATGACCCATTATTTTAATACTGTCTTAAGTGTGCTATGCCATTGTTGGTTTCCATAGTTTTACACAAACAGTTTCAAAACACTTTCAGACAAATAAATATTAAATCCTCTGCTTGTGTATAAATTTTGTTTTTAATTTAAAGAGACTGTTTTAAACAGGTCCTTTTGTGAAACCATCCTTTCATCAAATGCATGGCCCTGCCTTCTGTAAATGAAGCTGTTTACATTTAAAACCAAAACAATCCTTCTCAAAATATATGCAGACCTAAAGCTAAGGTAAACCACATTAGACAAGTTCATTTAACCTTCATATAAGGCAACACATCCATGGGAGTTGCTTGCAGATGAAAACAGACATTAGATATACTCCAATTTCCATTAGACTAATCCTGATTTCTTCTAGACTCTGACTATAAAGTTTAGGAATAATTTTCACACAAGCAATCTGTCTAGTAAATCACTTGAGGTTTGAAATTGCTTATTTGCCACCTTAGAAGTAGATTTGGAATTCTCAGAAAGTATGAGGCTCATTTTACAGTATCTATAAAATATAAATAGTGATACCTTTAGTGTCCTTAGTACAGACCTCCAAAAATAAAATTTATTTCAGTATTACAAGTTAAAAACCTTGAGATGTCTGGGCTAATAATAATAATAATATTTTTCTTCTAAAGAAATCTTATTGATTTTATTGAGTCTCTTTTATTTTGATTTTACATGCAAATGTGGGAGAGATATATTTATTTAAGAACAATGTTGTGTCTACCAAAAATTTTCCATTGTATTTTACCTTAAATACACTGCAAATTTACTTAGTTGATTTGTTCTATTATCCTATATCAAATTTATTCTACTACAATTTTTGGTTCACTTTGGTATATAAAATGCATATCTTTTCCAGAAGTCCTGTTCTTTAGATTTAGGTAAGGTCTTGCAGTGAATATGCTGCCTGTGTGGTCATCCAAGTGCAGTGGAATAGTAACGACTCCGGTCAGCTGATTTGAATGGAATCTGGCAACTAAGGGCAGGTGAGGCGAATATGGTGATTTTTTTTTTTTTTTTTTTTTAAGAAGCATTGGTCCTTGCTTTTTTTTTTTTTTTTTTTTTTTTTTTTTTTTTTTTTAATATTTTTTTTAGTTGTAGATGGACACAATGTCTTTATTTAATTGCTTTGTATGTGGTGCTGAGGATCGAACCCCGAGCTTCACGCATGCGAGGCAAGCGCTCTACCGCTGAGCTACAATCCCAGCCCCGAATATGGTGATTTTTAATAAGAAAGATATTGATTGAGGGTATGAGAGTGTGCCGCTTGGTTTTCTTTTTTCTTTAACGAGATGCTTCTTTATTAATCAACAATACTCATATTGTTGCTAGTCAAATTCCAGAACTTAAATGCAAAATTATAAAAGGAGATCAAATACTATGGTACTATAGTGTGTTGTATTGCATTAAAAAGTAAAATCCAAGCCGGGCGCGGTGGCCCATGCCTATAATCCAAGCACTTTGGGAGGCTGAGACAGAAGAATCACGAGTTCAAAGCCAGCCTCAGCAACAGCAAGGCACTAAACAACTCAGTGAGACCTTGTATCTAAATAGAACACAAAATAGGGCTGGGGATGTGGCTCAGTGGTTGAATACCATTGAGTTCAATCCCTAGTACCAAAAAAAAAAAAAAAAAAAAAAAGTAAAATCCAATTTACCTTAAAAAATACATTTGTAGGACTGGGGATATAGCTCAGTGGTATGGAGTACTTGCCTAGCATGAGGGAGGCCTGGGTTTCATCTTTAGAACCAAAACTGAACAACCGAACAGTACATTTGTAGAGTTTTACCACTTGTGACTTTTTCACATAGGAAAAGCCTTTTCTGAATTGTTACCTGTTTTCAGTTTGAAGCTTTGAGGCTAGAATTGTTATTTATTCTCCTACCATGTCTTCATTGAATTTATGATTCACCTTTTCTGCCTGTCCATCTTTCATGTTTTAAATACTTTGATCAATAAGAATTGACTCTTCTTATTCTGTATTTGGAAGCCGGGGATTATCCTAGCCACAGAAATAACTACTGGCAATAAATCTGCAACAATATAAGCTTTAAGAATCTTTTTGTTTAATTCATCAAATAACACTTATTTGCTGATGGTTAGTAATAATATAAATTTAAAAGGTCTTTTGTTTCATTTGTCAAATAACACTTATTATCTAACAACTGAAGAGTATAATTTTTATAGGAAATTGCTAGGTCTAAGTGGTATTTTATCTGCTTGTGGCTTGGATTTCAGAAATCACTTGCACCTCTGATTTTAGGTAAAAGAAATGCCTGTAATCTGTGATGATGACAATGGTACCCTTTACCTGGTCCATTTTTTTTTTCCAATCTCGCTCTGTTTGACTCTCACTCAAATTATCAAAGTCTGAGAAAAAAGAATAAAAACAGAATTGGCTCCCAGTAAGAGTCAACAAACGTAAACCTGGCTCTTTCTCTTCACCAACTCTACTCTGCCAACTTGGAAACATGCAAATCCATCTCTCACTTAGTTTCTATTTAGTTTTCCTCCAAATTAAAGCATATTTCAAAAATCTGAGTAGATTGGAGTATTAGAAACAGAGTTGCTATTTATTATTTTGACATAATAGCATTTCATATTTCTCTACAGAATTTTGTTAAATTATTGTTTAGTTTTGAAATTAAAATTAATGTCAAGATTTTAGAATGTTCCATAGCAAACTTTATGCTATTCTGGTATGCACTCTTGTTCTTGTTGTAGGAATAGATAGCTAGAGTTAGCTTCTAAATGTAGCAATTATAGATGCATGTCTTGAGCCAAGTTCTTTAATCAATTCTTGACTGTTGACATGTACGTTTCGTTATCTCATCCATGGCCAATTTCATTTTTTCTGCTCTTAGCATTCCTGGCATGAAAGGCCCTTCTGTATAGCACCTGTCTTCCCGCACATCATTTGATGCTGGAAGAAAGCAAACTAGTTCTAAAATTAACCTAAACAAGTCTCTGTAATATCAACATTGTAAAATCAGATGCAAGTCTTTTGGAAATCAAATACCTCGTAGAATAATTTGATATTCCACCATGCTGTCGACATCCTGCTCTTAGATTGTTTATGAGAATCGTACCCCAGGAGAATTTCAGTGGGCAGCCTGCATAACCATACCCAGGAGCCCTGCCCCACTTCTACTAGTTTAAAGGGTCCAATATTAAGCCCTCATCACACTTATCTTCTGATTCCATACTCCTAAAAATAGGGATTTTTAAAAAATCATAATGAGCTACAAAAAAGGAGGAAATCTTTATTTTTAATCTTTTAAAAATTTGGAATATTTGTTTTTAATCTTATGTTCCAGTTTAAATACAACTGACCTTTAACCTTACAAATGAATGTGAATTTTGACATGAACATAATTTAGTAATATGAAAAAAGAGGGCAACATAAAACTAATTTTATAGTAAAATAATAATCTCGATGATGATAATATAGAATATAGGTTTTGGGTGCATTCCATGTGCCATGTCCTATGCCAAGTACTTGGTATGTATCTATCATTTTAATTTTTACAGTAACCCTTTGAGGTAAGTTACATTCAAAGGGATTTTGCATCTAGGAAGGCCAAGAGAAATTTGCTTAAGCTAGAGTAATTAACAAATTGAAGAGAACAATTTGAATCCAAATTTATTTGCTGTTATCCCTCATCTCAAGACTCTTAACCTGTTTAACCTATGTACGTTTAGATGGGATGTTCAGCAAAGTCAGTAAATCCATCAGAATCATCAGGAGATATTTCCAATAACCCTCAACTAGGGTATAGTAAGCAAATATTGCCTTGGCTCTTCCTATCAAAATTCACACATTCTGCAAGAATGTCACCTGTTTCTGGATTAGGTGACTTTGCTCTTTGCCCTCTGCAGATGGACCACCCAGCCTTGTTTTGCTGGTACCTCTCTCCCTAAAAAGAATACCCATGTTCTTTTCTCTTCCAAGGATTCATTTATTGTCTGTTCATCCATTAGGTTAATATGTGCGCATTAGCTGCTAGAACTAGATTCAGGATCTAGTTCTAGATCATCCTTCCAAACCCAGCCCTAGTTATTTCATCCAGAATGACTTCATTCTTATCCTCTATTGCACTCTTTTGTCAAACCAAACAACACTGTAATTATTTGATCTATTTTACTTTGATGTTTCCAGCTAAATATTCAGCATTTTTGAAGCATATGTTGCGTCTTTTGTATACTCTTAAAAACTTGCCTAGTGTTGTAATATCGAACACAAAGAAAACAATAAATACTTATTGACTGACCAATGTTGGTGATAATGATCATGTTGAAAATGTTAGATGGCATACTAAGATTTCTCAGGTCTCAGTTGTTGTATGTTTTAGTAAAATTGTCTCCAGAAACTCATTCTTCTTTAGAATGTTTTAGCCAAGTTCTGAATACCATTCTGAAATCAAGAAGGGTTCATTAACAGTGATTCTCTATTTCCTAGCTTTGATCTTTGGCTTATGTGATTACATCTTCCTGACTATCTGACATTTTTCTACCTTTTTAATTCTCCCTTTTACTAAACGCCTTCTTTCTATTGTCTCCTCACTATCTGACTTCATTTATAGTTGATACAGTATAATAATATATACACTATATAGTAATAGTTTAGATATAGATATATATATAGTAATAGTCTGATATCCAACTGCTTGTATCTAAGCACTCTTGTTATCTTTATAATTCAATTTTTACTTTGTTATTGTTCAATATGGTTCCATTAGCCTGTTTTCATAGTTAAAAGTCTTATTGATCAAATTAATAGTTTATCTGGCCTTCATAAAACTACTTTCTGTTTTGCTAAGTAAACTTCTTAAATTCATAAGTGAATTGGAAGCCTCACCATTTTATAGTCACGTACCCACTCCAAATATATTTTCAAGTGTCCACAATGCAATGGAAACAATAGTTAAGATGTCAATTTTCTATCTTGACCTCAAACTCTCATCTTAAATTGCATAGAAAATGTGTTAATTATTATCCTCAGTAGAAAATGAGAAAAGTTCTTTGGAGGAGTGTTCTGAAAAGATGATTGTAAACATTAGGACCAGATACTAGATATTGAGGTGAACAGAACTAATGTGATTATATTTTATTTCTTTCCTCTATCAAGGTTCTAAAATTCTTGTCCATATCATCTCCTGATTTTTTCTTTTAGTAAATATTTTTTTGGTAAATATTTTAATTTGTTAGCTCTCATTACCCTTCACTTGGATTATTAAAACAGCCTCCTCTATCTTACCCACTGTTATTAGAATTATTTTTTTAATGCAGGCAGAAACACACTATCACTTTGTAGGATATAATTACATAGTTCAAAGCATTTAAAGCTTAATAAAATAAAACTTATTGCACCACTGTATCTTTACATTCCAATGCATTCCTCCATGCAATCTAATCAAACCAACTAAAAGCATTCACCACGTTTTCCTACTGTTTCAATCATGCTCACCTGTTAGCCAATAATTTGCTCCCTCCCTCTCTTTGCAGATTAACACTGTACTTATCCTTTTAGACTCAGCTTGAATACTACCTACTCCTTGAAATTTTCTGTTCCATCTACTCAGTGGAAATGATTGCACATTTCTCTCTTACAGCATTTTGCAAGTATATTTATATTTTAAAAGCATTTTAATTTCACCTATCAAAACTACTTGGCTTCCCAACTAATTATAAAATATTTGAGGCTGGAGATCATCACACTGCCATTCTTATGCATTCTTCCTTACCTCATACCATTTTGTAGGTGTGCCCTTGCTCTGGATGACGTCATCCTCCATGCCCATCACTCTGTTGTGATTTGGCAAGCTTTCTGAAACGGGTATCTTTAACTTGTTTTTTGAAAAACAAGTCATGAGCACAGCTGCTGTATATCCCCTCCTCACATTATCATTCCTGAAAGGAAACTCTGATGCCTTTGATTCTTCATCCCCATTTAATGTTTTAAGTATTAACTCACACAGTTCCATGGTAATTTCTCCTCACCAGGTTCACCAGCAACTCTGATTGGAAAATCAGATGAACTATTTTGGGGGCTTTTCTTTTTAACGCTTGGTTAGTTGGTGAAGCAACTAACATCGTGAATGACTTGAAACCTCTCTCCTAATTTTCTGATCTCTCTGTCTCCAGGTTTTTCCCTTTGCTCCTATATTGTTTCTTCTACATCCTTTTCTGAATCCTAGAATCTAGACCTCAGGGAAGTTTGAAGTCATGACATCCAGGAATCAGTCATTAGGTATAGCAATGTAAATTAGTGGCAATGTAGTGGATAAGATAAGAATACATTCAGTGAGGGAAAAGAGCAACAGGGATGGAAACAAGGAAAAGCCAATTTACAAAGAGGATTTTGCAGTGTAGACCATAGACTGCATTTAAAAACAAATTTTGCTTGGAAAAATTTTCCAAATTATTGCATTTTTAATATGATATGTTGTTTCAATATATGTCAGCATATGAAAATCAGAAGAAACAGTTATCTGTAGATTTGTTCTTTTTAGTTATACATGACAGTAGGGTATATTTTGATATATGTGTACAAACATGGAGTACATCTTCTTCTAATTAGGATCCCAGTCTTGTGGTTGTACATGATACGGAGATTTGCTGTGGTATGTTCATATATGTACATAGGAAAGTTAAGTCAGATTCATTCCACTGTCTTTCCAATTCTATCCACCCCTCTTCCCTTCATTCCTCTTTGTCTAATATACTGAACTTCTATTCCTCCCCTCCCCACCCCTTGTTGTATGTTAGCATCCACATATCAGAGAGAACATTCAACCTTTGGTATTTTGGGATTGGCTTATTTTGATTAACATAATGGTCTCCAGATCCATCCATTTACTTCAAAAGTCATAAAGTCATTCTTTTTTATGGCTGACTAATATTCCATTGTGTATATATACTACATTTTCTTTATCCATTCATCTGTTGAAAGGCACTTAGATTGATTCCATAGCTTAACTATTGTGAATTGATCTGTTATAAACATTAATGTGGCTGCGTCACTGTAGTATGCTGATTTTAAGTCCTTTGGGTGTATGAGAAGTGGTATACCTGAGTCAAATGGTGGTTCCATTTCTAGTTTTTTGAGAACTCTCTGTACTGCTTTCCAAAGCAGTTGCACCAAATTTCAGTCCCACCAGCAATGTATGAGTGTACCCTTTAGTCCACATCCTCATTTTAAATGCAGTCTGCTATTTTTTACATTAACAATGACAACTCTAACAAAAAAGTAGGTTTTAATTTTAACATTTCCATTTTAGTGACAGAAATGGCTAAAGTCAAACCAAATGTATAGCCCAGTAAAGGTTCTAGTACCTCACAGATATGGTCACAACTATGGTAAATTAAAAAAATAATAATTAAAAAATATTTTTAAAAATTATTTAAAAGTGGTTTTAAAGGGAGGTACTCAAGCCTGACGTTAACAACTGTAGTTAGGGCTGCATCATGGACATAGATTAAGGCTGAGAGCTGTCAGCACTGGGACCCGTGTCTGTGGGTCAACACTCCAGTGTATTGGCTGGAGGTTGGCCTCACAGGGAAAGGGGAGTGGGAAGTGAGGGTGTATCAGAGCCAGGGACTGCTAGCTGCAGAAGCCGCCCTCCTCCAGCTTTTCCCAAGCTAAACGGAGGGACTGTGGTCTCAGTTTGGCTGCTGTTTCTTTTTCCCTTTCAGCAAATGAGGGGATGAAACCATCACTTGTCCCCTTGGGACCCCATTCTTCCCACTTCATTAAATTATCCTTGTTGGTCCCAATTAGAGAATTAAACTTCCCACCTTCTCCTCAGAGAAGTGGATTTGACACTCAGGTCTCCCAGGCCACCACTCAGCCACCTTGTGAATGAATTGTTTCTCTTCTGCAAAAGTTTTTGGCTGTGGCTGGCAGTAATCCTGTACAAAGGGCAAAATGGGCCTGGTTCAGTAACAGAAGATGGAGGTGCGAATCACCCTGACTTGATCAGTACACGCTGTATGCAAGTATTGAAATATCACATTGTACCCTAAAATGAAAAATAACTAAAAATTAAAATTAAAAAAGAAAATAAAATTTCTCATTGTGCAGAATGGGACTTTGTTCACCTGGTCATAGTGTCTTTTATCACTTTAATTTTCTATAATAATATTCTCTCTGAAAAACAAAGCATACACACTATGGTTATTCTAATGAAGTTTTCACCCATACTAAGGAAAATGTCTTACCCCTGAATTTAATAGCTCTGCATCATTATTCTTGACTCCTCTCCCAATAATGGAAAAGTTTCCTATTTAGCTTTTCTTTCAACTTTCTAATTCATGCAATATAAAAGGAAACATTCCTGGGAAGTTCTGAGTCTGGTTTAGACCATATTCCTAGATGATCCAAGGAAAACCGTTGAAAGGTTTAATCAGAGCTAAAATTTTACACTCCTACTCTGCATCCTTAAAATTTTATGTCTGAGACTCTGCTTGCTAGTCTCAAAGCTTTGGTATCACATTGGTCATTATTCTTAACATTTAGTAAGAGTAATCTCTATGTTTTCATTACAGTATTAGCTCAGATTCTCCAGCCTAGTGCATTCATTGCAAACAGTATATAAACTATCACAGGGTCAATTTGTTGTTCTTTAAACACATATTTGTCTTCTTATTCTCATTCCACAGACTGATATGTACTTTAAAAACTGATAAAATCATTTATAATCAAAACTATGGGCAGTTGGGAAATTATGGTATCTTCAGTCTGATAAAGTACTTTGGAAATCAACTGCCTTGTGAAGATTGTTATTATTCATTCCCTAAAAATCAGAATATGGTGATCAATTTGTACAGGACCAGATGCCATAGCCATGTGGAGCTTTACATATATACCCCAATCAGCAAGAAGTTCTCTTTCTAGCTTGTCTCTGATAATAAATGAATATTTAAATTCATTAAATATGTGCAGGAGAGGCTGTGGGCTGAACTACTACATTAAATATGTTTAGCTAATAGATTTTGTCACTTACACTTGCTCTTTCATCTAAAGTGAGAATTAATGCAAGAGTCAAGATAATTTTTTAAACCAACCTCTCCACCCAAAAAGAAAATGAAGGAAACTTTTACCTTAATTGTTTGACCACTTTGTAATTCTCTATTTCACCTATAAGAAGTGTGTTGTAGTCAAAAAATGTAATATATTATGTTCTCATACTTTTATTATTTCCCTTTTCTCCCAATAAAAAATGATATTTTTGACACTGGGAATTATCTCTACTATTTAACTTTTAACTTTCTTACTTATAAGAACAGAGTATTTAGCATATTGTAGACCACCTTAAATACTTAACAAATAAATTAATGAAGTCAGACTCTAGCCCAAGGAAAAGAATTTATGCTTGCTTAAAAGTAGATCTATATTTTCTATAAAGAAAGAAAGTTTAATGAGCAGATTTAGTTACTGAGCACTTGCTATGTGTTAGGTGAGATCTGTGTTTCGTTTACATTATTGTAATTTAACAGTACCAATAGACTGATGACATAAATGTTACTAATCACATTTTACAGGATAGATTATTGAGGTTTATAGTTATATAAATATCAATATAGTTATAGATATTGCCCAATATCGCACAGCTAATAAATTGTAAAGTTGTGATGTGATTTGTTCTTTAATTGACTCCAAAGTCTATACTTTGTCCACCATACCACACCATCAACCAAAAAGTGAGCAGATGTCAGATTGCCATGTCTTTGAAGACATGTCTTTGAAGTCATCATTAGTTTTATTAAAGTTGTTAATGCACCACTAGATCTAGAATGTTTTTCAAATATGATTAAAAGTATAAGGAACTCAAGAAAGAAATATTATTTAATGTAAATATGTCTAAAGATACTTTTTATTCCTGAGGGAGAAAACTGTGCATAGCACTAATCATACAAACTATTAATTGTACATAAAAATTATGGAAGTACTCAAATCAAATGAGGCTACTTTTTTAAACATGGAAGCAGGTTCCTTTGATAGGTTCTTGGGTTTGATGTGTTTGTTGTTTGCGAAAATGCCATATAGCTTTAAGTTACAATACCAAGCTGGTTCAATTAGGTTTCAATTACAGGACATACACATACCTCTATACACATGCCACTAATATCACATTACAGTTAATTTAAGCTCATAATGCCCCAGCTTGTGAACAATATAGAGGAATTTTTTCATAATACATAAAATTTCTAAAATCCATTCCTGATATTGAACTAGCAAAAGGTTCCTTTATGTAGTTTTGAAAGTGTTGTGGACTTTTTAAATATATTCTTGACTTACCTTATGAAATATATTAATTAGGCTAATTGGAAACAAAGAGTAGCTATGCTATTCAGTGACTTTTAATACGAAAGCATACAAATATCTCTCATTAGGTCAACTCCCCTACTAACCGTCATGCTTTTTCATGTTAGCATTTGGTAGATTCCAACAAGGGGAAAGGATGATCCACATACAAAATGATGCATCAGACTCACTAAACAAACAAAGAAACAAACCAAGGGATTTTTAAAATTTACAGGAAATGAGGAACTATGTTATTTCTCTGAATTGAATTAGATTTTTGAAAACAAAGAAAAACAAAACAAAATGAATAAATTCTATTGGGCTCACATGAGCCAAAGTGGATAATAAATCAAACTGATGAAGTCAGTATTTAGGTATTATACCTTTGCATACCAAGCCTACTATAAATTACAAATGCATTGATATAAACACTTTTTTTTCCTTTGGTACTGGAGATTGAACTTAGGGGCACTCGACCACTGAGCCACATCCCCAGCCCTATTTTGTGGGTTTTTTTTTTATGTAGAGACAGAGTCTCACTGAGTTGCTTAGCATCTCGCTGTTGCTGAGGCTGGCTTTGAACTCGAGATTCTCCTGTCTCAGCCTCCCAAAGGGCTGGGATTACAGACTTGCGCCACTGCACCCAGCTGATATAAATACTTTTAATGTAAAGAAAATGGCCTAATCTGTTCCATCATTTTTATTATGAATAAAAACACATGGAGTTCATGTAACAAAATGTGACCCATGTTAAATGGCAGCCAAATTTCATCGCTTTCTTAGATTCTTTTGCACGAATAAAGTTGTCATTGGTGTTAATTACCTTTCTCTGTGAGCAACTTTATGCTCCATAACTGTAGACTATGACTCCTTAAGATATTGTGAACAAAACCCAGCAATTCCAGAGATAACTGGTTTCTGTCCTTTCTCAGTAATCCTGCCTTCTAAATATAGTGGAAGTAGGGCTGGAAACATGGCTCAGCATTAGGACACAAGTTTAGAATGCAGGAGGCCCTGAGTCAGTCCTCAGCACCACTAAATAAATAAATGGATAAAATATGGTAGAAGTGATTTTAAAAGACAAATAACCATATTTGTTTTCTTTTTTTTAAAAAAGATGGAGAATAAGAGGCTCAAGGGGAGGGAGAAGGAGAGGGAAGCAGGTAGTACTTGGGATTAAAATGGAGAAAACTATGCTGTATGCATTTATAAATGTGTTATGTATAACAATAATGCACTAAAATTTTAAAAAATAAAGATGAAGAACAAGCACTTTATAATAAATATCATTATCTTTTGCTATATTAAAATGTTTGATGAAATTAAGATATCTTTTTATGCTGAACATGATGGCACATACTTGTAATCCCATCCACTGGCAAAGCTGAGATAGGAGGATTGTAAGTTTGAGGCCAGCCTTGACAAGTTAGTAAGACCCTGTCTAAAAATAAAAAATTAAAAGGGATTGGGGATATAGCTCAGTGGTAAAGTACCCCTGTGTTCTATGTTCAATCCTTAGTACCACCAAAAAAAAAAAAAGAAAGGAAGGAAGGAAAAGAGGGAGGGGGGGAGGAAAGGAGAGAGGTAAATGATACAGAAATGTTAAAAGGAAGAAACTTTTAAGAGAAATACTTGTGTTAAATTTTATTCAGAACATTTTCATTGCACCTAAATGTCATGATTATTGCTTTCTTAAAGTCTTAAAATAGTTGCAATCAGTTTCGCTTTTAAATGAACCTATTGTCTGGTGTAAATGTTCTATTTTTTACTTGACTTTCGGTGCCATGTGTGATTGAGAATTTGTGTGCGCCATAATTGTAGATTCTGTCTTCTTCACAGAGTCTAAACAGAGACCAGACCAATATTTATGCTATAATAGAGTTAAGTCACTTAATAAAAACCTGAAAACTATTTCTTATCTCACCAGGTGCCAAATAAAGACTAAGATTATTGCACAGTATTAAAATTTATTTTCATTTTTTCCAGATCCAAGAAATTAGCAGAAATAATGATGAAGAAAATGACTATGAAGAGGATATTATCTCATTTTCTACATATCCTCCCTGTAAGTTTCTTACGTGTTATGTATATATGTAACTTTTATATTATGGTATATATACTGAAAATGTATGACTGAAGAGAATTCAGAAAGATATTTAATTAACAGAATGACTTTTACTTTATAAAATGGTAGAAATGCCACTACATTTGCTAGTGTAGATGCATTTAATAAGATCAAGGTCTAATAATCATGTACTAGTTTTCCTACCCAGGAGAAATACACAAGTCACCCAGGTATACATTTCTTTTTCTGTTTGACAACTGTGTTTTTTCAAGTGTTTGTTGTTCCCAAAATATAATAACCTGGTTTTTTTGCAGACCTTATTTTTCTCAGCTATGAAATGAGAAGTTTGGACTAGGACATTCTCTAAGGTCCTCCCTGAAGTAACACATGTAATTCCATGTTGTAATGTTTAGAGACAGATTCAGAGTGATCCTGCATTTTAGGCCTGGTTTCATTAGCACACGATGACTTGTTCGACATCTTCATTAGCATTTCTTATTGGCATCTCCTTCCCATACTTCTGAAAACTCTGATTCCTACCACTTCGAAGCATCTACACTTGCTGATTTTCCCATCTCAGCAAGTGGAAATGCCATGTTGCCATTGTTCAAGCTAGTTCAAAATCCTTAAAGCCATTTTTGTCTTTTTCTATTTTCTCTCTTACCCCATATCCAGTCTACCATATAAGACTATTGACTCCACCTTCAAAATATTGCCCACACTGAATCTGTTCTCACCCTTTTCATTGCCATTTTTTCTGGTTCAGACTGTCAGTAGTTCTTCCCCGGATTGGAGAGCATACAGCGATTCCCAGTGGAGGGATATTGACCGTCCCCTACATTGCCAACTGGACAATGAGTGGAGATTTTTCTGATTGTCATAACTTGGAATTGAAGGGTTGCTACTGGCATTTAGTGGGCAAGGACATCCAGAATGCTACTAAATATCCTACTGTGTACCCAACAGCCCCTCACATCAGTCCAACATGTCAATAATGTGCAGCTATCAAGGAACCCTGAAGCAGTTTCCACGTTTTTCACCTCTCACACTTTAGGCTTCGTGAAGGAACTAATCACTCTTGTGCCCCAAATCATCCAAAACCTTCCCATTTTATCTGTAATCCTTCTTATCACCTACAGGGTTCTAGATAATCTTTTCTTTTTTTATTTATTCTACTTAGGTATACATGATAGCAGCATGCATTTTGATTTATTGTACTCATTTCTCTGGTTGTATGTGATATAGAATCACAACATATGTCCAGTCATACATAAAGCTAGGGCTATGGTGTCCATCATATTCCACCATCTTTACTGTCCCCCTGCCCCCTCCCCCCTCCCATCTCTGTGACCAAAGTTCCTCTATTCTTCTCGTATCCTCCCCGACATTATGAATCAGCATCCACTTATCAGAGAGAACATTTGGCATTTGGATTTTTAAGATTGGCTTACTTCACTTAGCATGATATTCTCCAACTCCATCCATTTACCTGCAAATGCCATGATTTTATTCTCTTTTATTGCTGAGTAATATTCCATTGTGTATATATACCACAGTTTCTTTATCTATTCATCTATTCAAGGGCATCTAGGTTGGTTCCACAGTTTAGCTATTGTGAATTGAGCTGCTATAAACATTGAAGTGGCTGCGTCACTGTAGTATGCTGTTTTTAAGTCTTCTGGGTATAGACAAGGGAGTGGGATAGCTGGGCCAAATGGTGGTTCCATTCATAATCTTTTGAAACTCTCTCTGTTCACTCTCTTACTTGCTCATGGCCAGTGACATCTCACATACCAAGTAAGCTTCGGCCTAACGACGTTTGCAATTTCTGCTCCCACTACATAGTCTTCTTCCATGTGTGCCCTTAACTCGCTTCATCCTTCAAATCATCACTCCCATGTTCTCCCTTTATTCTTTATTTCTATTTTTTATTGCACTTAGCATTATTTTGGCAAAATCAGTGAACTCCTTCAAACATTATTGCAGAATACACATACACAAATGTTAAATATTAGTTTAAGTTATATAAAGTTAGTTAAAGTTTGAAGGTTATATATTTTATAAATTTTATGATAGCAAAGATGATGATAAATACCAACATTGATACTGACCATATATTTATCATAATACTTAATCCTCAGAACAGCCTATAATAGGAAAACATTATTTCAGTTCTAAGAGAGACCTCATATCTACAGTTTGGAACCAGAAACTCTTTCATATATGAAACTGTATGAGTCAGCAGATTTTCATTGGCACCACCATTGCTATGGAGCATGCTAAAACCCACTGGTGCACTAAATACAGCTTCCCAGGGCTGGAGTCCAGGTTTGGGCATATTTCACAAGCACAAGGGAGGCTCTATTGCTTAGTCAGTGTCAAGAAACACCGAATACACAAACAAAACTGCGGCTCCGAGTCATTTGCTATAGCATGAATGTAATTGTAAGTTGATGACTGATTTGCACATACCGAAAGAGTGAAGTACCTTTGCTGGCCTGAGCAATAATTTTTTCCAGTAATTTTATCATCTACTCCATCAACATTTCCAACAACTACTTTATTTCAGGCTGGTGTTTTCATGTTAGGAGTAGAAAGATGAATGAGATCTATGCAGGTAGATCATTTGAAAATGTCTCTCTCTGCTGTGAACCAGGATCTTGATACAGTTCTAATAGTGGAAGCTATATTTTCTTCTTTCTCACATAAAATAAAAGCAAAATGATAATTCATGAAGTAATAGGGGTAACATCATGGATATGATTTTTCCTTGACATTTTTTTCTTACTAAGCTAAAAAGAATATATACAGTGTAATGCTTTATTTAAAAATAAAGTTATTTTTTTCTATGCTCTGCTGAATTTTTTAGTTATATTTTAATTTAGCAATCCTTTAAAACAATTGATTCCATTGAGAATAATGACATCAAATGTTCAAAATCTGTTACAGAGGTTCCAAAGTTATTTGGAAGTTCCAAAAACCTATCTTAAAATTTTTTGAATCTTTTCTGTAGAGATTTTTTGAAAAAGAAAATTTTCATAAAAGTTTTTTAATGTAAGTTAGTACATTGTAATATTTTTCTGTGTTCTTACAGAATGGTTAAAGATCATTTATTATGTATCATATACAGACAAATGATGGCATGGCTCCTGGAGTGAAGGGAATCTAACTGGATCATTGGGTTAAATTTCAAGATAGAATGCATTTTATAGGTAGGGGAGCCAAGCCTCAGAAAGATGTATCCACTATGAGTAATTTGGATGTCTTCTCCATCAAAATATGTTAACATTTCCCTAGGCAATATTTTCAAAAGTCAATATGGTGTATATAATAAATTATAAAAGTCATTATAGTGTTTATAATAAAAATTAATATGGAATAAATGCACTAAAGTAATAACTAAATAAATATCATAGATTCATTTGTATTCATTATTTACAATCAAGTCAACATTTATTTATTTTCCTTTTTCTGTAGACCTTTCCATCTCTTTTTACTTATTTCATTAGGTCAATTACATTGTTTTCTTATAAAAATTTATAATACTATTAGATACATGAATCTACTCAATAATAACTCTAGAGAATCAGAATGGCATTATATACAGGAGTATGTCAGGTACTGATGGAACAAGATATAATGGAGCTTTGACCCTTGTTTGAGTAAATACTTCTAAATCCCAGAAATGACTATTCAGTAAAAGTTAGGCAGTTGATGGCTTTCCAATATATCAGGTCATAAAAGTTTTATTAGCAATACTACTACTTCTCTACAAATTTAAAAAATATGAAATGCCTCCAGATGGTCCATTTAAATAAAATTATGCAATCTTTCTTTTTCATAAATAGCCACGCAGTACCCAGCATTGCATCATGAAAGCAGGAAGAGCTACAGGCAGAGTACAGATGATGCTGAGGCAACTGAAGGGACAAGGGAGGAAGAAGAGCCTGAATCAGGCACCCAGGAGAGGCACAGCCCCTCAGAAGTTGGCAGTGGAAGTCCTGAGGACCAGTATGATGACTTGTATGTGTTCATTCCTGGAACTGACCCAGAGAGTAATTCGCAAGAGCCACTCATGTGCTGCAGACCACCTCTCCCCCCACCACGACCTGTGTCTGCTGCCTTCCAACTGGAAAAACCTCACTTCACATTGCAAAGTAAGTTCCAAGTTCAAAAAAAAGAAATGCTCTTGACAGCCTTACATAGCATTAGTGCAATGGTAAATCCATGCAGAGAAGATCAGCTTTTGAAACCTTTTGAAGCATTTCTTCCTATTCTTTAACAACCAGGGCCCAGGCAGTAAAGCAAGAGATACCTGCCACCACCCTTTCCTTCCTCTCTCCTTTCCTTCCTTTTTCCCCCTTTTCTTCCTCCTCACCGCCTCCATTCCATCCTTTCTTTTTTCTGGAACAAAATCTTATTATAAAGCTTTAAGAAAGCAAAGCAATAAAACTTGGAAGGAGTCTGTAGTTCAGCACGTAAAGTGAACCTTAAGTATCCTGTGGAAAAGCAAATGACAACATGGCTTTTTAAAAATACTCTTAGTATTCTGGCAAGAGGGAAAAGCTAATGTTTTGCAGATGATTTACAGATGACTTGCAAATGATCTTAGGCATCACTCACATTGTAGCTGTGGAAGAATGAAATGGTAAGGAGTTTATTGTACCATGCATTGAGACTGGAGCCGAAGAATACCATATATGTATATATATACATATAGCCTAAGTAGAACAGCTAACATGGCTGTCATAGCGTTTGTTCCCAGAGGTAAAATTGGGGGGTGTAAGGCAAGGGTGTGAAGTATGCCCTCCAAGCCTTATAGTGAGCATGAAGAGGAGTTTCTACCTTGGGCTTTTCTACCTCCAGTGTTCAATAGCCTGAAAAATTTCCAGCTCCAGGTTCTCTCCTATAGTCACTAATCATATCCCACTAAAATTGAACATTATTTTATATTTGCTTTCCAAATTAATAAAGTGTTCTTACAAAGAAAATTTAATAACAAAGATTTTAAAATTTCCATTATTAAGACAATATATTTGTCACTACACTTTAGTTGTTGTGTCCTAGAACACTGTTAAGTACATTAACACTATTAAAAAAGAATTTTGAAATTATATGCCATGAAATTTAGCATTAGTGTCCTTGAAGACTCTGCCTGTGAAGCTCTAGTTTGTCAAAATAAGCCATCCTAAGGTGAAGCACTACATTTAGAAATGCAAAATTTTGCTCAATGGATAGTACCAAAGCCTGATAGGAGCTCCTCTGATTCAGTCACTCATTAAGCAGACATTTATTGCTTACCTACTGTGTGCCAAGCCCTTGTAGACCCTTCATTGACCTGTAGCAATGAAGTAGATTATGAAAATCTATAGGGCAAGGAAACATAGATTGGTAATTCACTGACAACTAAATCCTGTCTTGTTTTTCTCACTTTTGATATTTGAATAATTTGATGTGATTATTAAATTTTGTTCTTAAGAAGACTAGAATGTGTCAAGTCTCTTTTGTGAAGTCTCTTGCAGGAGCTAATATAAAAATTTTTTCCTAATGTAAATTTCCATATATGATATATTGAATAAGAGGTGTAAAATTACTCTACCCAAGTGTTTACCAGATACCTAGGACTATAAAAGTAATGTTGGCTAATTTATCTCCTGAAAACTGCCAAATATAAAAATTGAAATAAAACAACAACTGGCTGTTTTTATTTAAAAACCCTATTTTTACATTTTATGTGTGGTGGTGTTTTTCAACTTGTCTTTTTATAGGGTTGACATTGGAAGAAAATGGAAAATAAAAGCCAATAGTTTTCCTTAAAATTCCTTAATTTAGTTCTTTTACAAGTAGGCCTGCAAATTTCCACTTATTTTTTTGCCAGAGACTTGCTATGGGTTCTTCCACTTAATGATAACTTTAGGAATTGCTTAGGAGTAAATTTCATCTGCCTTCAGTTATTGCAAAAAGAGAAACCAGCAGAGGCATCAAATTCCTCAGTATGAATTTGTGAACATATTTTTTTGAGAAACTATTAAAATATAACATTAGGGAGCCCTTTTCAGTTCTTAAAGGACATATGATCTTTATCTCCACAATAATTCCAGAAAGTAACTATCAGCATGATCCTTCTTTGACTTAGATGCAAGACCATAGAGCCTGTGATTAGACTGCACCAACTACTTCCAAGAAGAGGTTTACTGTTTTCTTCTCTTTTCTTCTTCTTACCCCTATTATTTCCAAAGTTGAAATTATAGAAGTGATGTATTTTAATTATTATTTGTTAGTAGTGCACAACCTGAATTGAGTAGAACCTGAGCCACTCTTTAACAAGTATAATCTGATACTTTGGAAAATAAAAAGTAAAATACATTATTTCTAGCGCAAGCCTAACTTCAAAAAGTTGTGAAGAGTGGTGGGTGGGGAAACAAAGAGAGTTAACAGCTAGGAAATCGAATCATAAAAGTAAGATGGCTGACACATTTTGCTAAAAATGAAGCACTGTGAAAATGTTTCCCACACACTTCATCAGGGTTCACCTGTGATTCTGTCAATAAAACAGAAGTCATGAAGTCAAACCACATTATTCACAGAGGAAAAGGCAAGTCACAATGATTTTAAAGTCAGCGTGAAGCATATAGGTAATTAATACTTCTTGGGTTAAACTAACTGGAGCAGTGACATTTAAGACTCCTATGTGAGATGACCTTTGTCACTCCTCACAGATCTACCCAAAACAATTGCTGAATCTTCTTATAACAGTAGTCTTTTCTTCTACTCTATATGTGTTTCCCCTTAGAGTCTAAGTTTTTCCACTAAAATCCCCATAAGAAATAAGTTAGTTTATTATTATTATCATTATTATTATTATCCAATTCTCACCCTCCAAAGGCAATGTGGCAATGTTTTTAAAAAATGGGGGGGGGGGGAGACAAAAAAAACAAACCTCTCATTGGCCTGGTAGAGAGCCATCACATTCATATTCATTCTTTACAACCTACTCATTCACCAAAGTATTTAATATATCTGTTTTCTAAATAATAGCTTTTAAAATATTTTAGCATTTTCCTATAAAAGTATGTGTAGATTTTATTGACTATGGAGCCACAGGATTCTGAAATTTCTACTTTTATTCTTTTCATATGAAGTAATACTCAAGCTCTTGGTTGTCAATGCTGTCTTTCATATCCTGAAGCCTATTTTCAAGTCCTTTATCTAAATGGCTTATAAAAATCAAGATTTGCATTTTTGAAGGTCAGTTTTGTCATAGCCAGAAACCAACTAGGAAGAAACAGAGTAGTGATACCTTTGACTACTGTCTCCCATCATTCCCAGAGAGAATGAATTCTAGGCAAAATATTCAGTGCAAGCAACAAGAAAGGGTGTAGTGCGGGGGGAATATATTTCAAAAATAATCCATGTCTTAAACAAAGTGTTCTTCTTAACAAAATTAGCAACTACCAACTGCAGAAAGTTCTGTTTATAAATTACACAGCTCATTTTTCTTTTGGAATTCATTTATAATTATTTTTCTGGAAATAGGACCTCTTCCTTTATATTATTTCCTATGACACTTGATTAAGCTACTTTGGGAAATCCAAGTGTGTGGGATGGACACCAATAACACTGCATAGAATAGAAGAGTAAACACAGTCTAAATATGTCATAAGCAGGGAGAACGTCGGAAGGCCAAGTGGAAAGGACTCAAAACTGGAGTTATCCTAATGTCAGACAAGAAAAGAGAGATGAACCCCAAATTGAAGAAGAAAAGAAAGAAGATGAAAAGAAACTGGAGGAGGAAGACCCATACATTTTTGCTGAGATTAATGACAATGAGTATGACCTGATATTAGCCAATATGAGTGTAAAGAAGAAAACGGGAAGTCGATCATCCTTCATTATAAACAGACCTCCTGCCCCTACACCCCGACCCACAAATATCCCTCCAAAGGAGGAAACAACACCTTACATAGCTCAAGGTAAGGTTTTGTTTTTGTTTTTGAATGTGTGGATTTTTTTCTTCCTTTTGCACATGGGAGGGAGGCACAGTGTGATGTGATTAGTGCTCTCATATTACTCCAAAAAAATGAAAATATCTTTTCAAGTCACAGGTAAGCTATATTGAATCATTTTTAAAATTTGGAAAAGTAATGAATAAAGAAAATAAAAATGATGGTGTAAATTCTTCTTTCTAATTCTTCATTAAGAAGGATTTTGACATGGGGCTGAGATTGTAGCTCAGCGGCAGAGCGCTTGCCTTGCATGCGTGAGGCCCTGGGTTCGATACTCAGCACCACATACAAAGCAATAAAATAAAGACATTGTGTCCATCTACAACTAAAAAAAAATATTAAAAAAAGAAGGATTTTGACAAACCACCACAGGTACATGAAACAATAGAATACATAGATAAATTCTGTTTGAGACTTTTTTCATAATTCTGCAAGAGGGAAGCTGAACTCCTACAGATAACCACATAACATGAAACACAAGAATATTTAAATATATACCACAGCTTCACCTCAGAAAAGCACAATTAGTAGTCTGTGCTTAGTATTTTCAAAAGAAATCATTCTATTTCTTAAGCAGAATGGATTGAGAGATTTATATAAGGAAACATAAGCAAGTACCCATAAAGTTATTTATCAATGTACAACGTGCCTCCTTAACAATGGTATACTGGCGATAATGATCAAAAACTGTAACAAATTTTGAAATTTGAAAGTGTTTCAGCATAAACAAAATATTAATTGGGACAATTATCTATATGATGAAGACAATAAGATTTAACTAGAAATTTAACTAGAAATTCACTAACAGTCTCAGGATGTCACTATCTCTGACAGAGTTGCTAAATACCATCAAATACACATGAAGCAGAGAATATAGACATGACTTGATACAAGAACTGACTTATATTTTGAAAATGTTTGAAGAATTGCATTATCCTGGTATTCCAGTCCTCAGGAAGTTGCCCAAGACCATGACTCCTGTTTGTATTGTTCTCCTTTGGGGGCTTTGCCTTCCCTTCCCTCTATTGCCAATCACATTCTTGTTTTCCAGGATCTCTTTCTTGTTCTCTGTTTGTTCTTTTTTATATCATCTTTTCTTTTTTTGGAAGTGCGAGAGGGAGAGAAGTATAATTTACTATCTTTGTTACTGCTTTTGTTCCATTTGTTTGAGGTTTCTAATTTTTTTGTTTAGATTTTTATTTTTCCTCTACTCTCATATCATCTCCATTATCCTTTACTTATTGTTCACTCATTCTGTCTGCAATGCTTGACACTTCCATCAAATACTGCTATTCTTGGCTATGCTTTTATGTTTAAGAAGGAAGTTCTAAAATCTTGAATAAAGATGTCTTATTGTTAATGGCATTGTGGGATGATAGGGAGGTAACCCACTTTTTTCATTGAATAACCCCAAAATATAAACTCATATAGCTCTGTTCCTCTATGTTTTTTCAATTTTTCTAGAATAAAATCCAAATAACTTGAGTCTGAAATTATATATCTTGTTGCCAGCACACTGAGATTAGAACACACAAAGAAAACTGGAAAATTTCACCCAGAATGAACAATTTAATTTGTTCTATTTCCAGTCCAGTGTATAACTCGTGTCATTCATAGCGCCTTATGTCCCTCATGCCACTGTCACCAGAAGATATACATGGAGTTCTTGGAGGCAGGACCTTGACTTAAGACAAGTGGCGTACTTGACATATGTGAGGGAAAATAATTTCAGCATACACCAGTCAGAGACAAATACAAATCTTTATTTAGGAGAGCAGAGACACATTTAAGGGAGAATGTGGGCTATCTAGATAGTGAGAAGGTTTGGGGGTAAAGCATGAAATATACATTTCTACATTTCATGGAGAATGCAGGCCAACTCAAGAGTGAGAAGTAGGGTTGGGGCTCAGTGGCAGAGAGCCTCGCATGTGTGAGGCACAGGCTTTGATCCTCAGCACCACATAAAAATAAGTAAACAAAATAAAGACACTATGTCCATGTATAACTAAAAAATATTTTTTAAAAAAGAGTGAGAAGTAACAATTCCTTGCTTTGGGATGTTCATTGGTATCTGTAGAAGGGCACTAGCTAGAGGATGCACTATAAAGATGAAGTCAGGGCAGAGTTCCACAATTTTGCATGTATTTTAGGGCTTGCACATTGCTCTCCTACCGTGCTACATTTTGTTGGCAAGGGCTCAAGCTGGGTTGCTCATGCATGGTTGATCTCGTATTCCAATAGCCCCTGGGTGTTCTCCTGTATTCCAAAGGCTTGTGGGTACTCCTCATTGAGATCCAGCATATCTTTTTTTTCCTACCCCACCACTACTGCTGTTTAGTTTCTTTAATGAATAACCTCCCATCATGGTTGATTGGCTCAATTCACAGGACTGGAGAAGGAATTTGAGTCTACGACTGATTTAGACTTTCAACCAATCCCCACATTAAGTAAGTAAATTGGAATGGTTTTCATCCATACTCATTTCTTCATTGATTACATAAAGATTTATTGAGTACTGATGATAACTGAAAGAATGACAAAGTCTTTCTGCATATTACTCATGGAAATTCTTTACATGGCAGTGATACAAGTTGTCCTATATATGGGCGCTTGCATAGGAGATTGCCTCATCAGTTCAGTTTTTTTCTTGATGTTCTTTGTTTTCCACACAATAAAAGTCTTTTACCACATCATTCCTTTTTCTTTTCTTCCCATAGCTCAGATCTATTAAATAGCATTGCCACCAATTCCCAGAAAACTATCCATCCAATTAGGAGAACACTAATTTGCCACAATTCTTGCCAGAGCACAGAAACAATAGCAGAATTTTGGCACACCCCTGGTATAACATAGCCAAAAGAGAAGGATGTGGAATAGAGGACGGCAGAACAATGCAGGATGCACAATCCCAATTCACCTTTTCAGAAATTCAGGAAGGTACTGGCAAGAAGACTAGGCAAAGGAAAACCAGAAATATACAGGGAAACCATGTTGACTTTGCAGAAAGACCCGTATTCAGATACGGCTGATATACCTAAGCAAATAACTTCATGTGCAAGATTTCAATTCCTCAAAGATAAAGTGGGGTAAAAAGGATAATATCTACTTCATAGATTTATAATCTGTAAATAAGGTAAATTTAGCAAAAACCCAGCATAATACTGGTACATGCTCAATAATTATGATTTAAACAAGTCTTGTTTGTCTTTACTCAATTTCTGGGCAAAGGATGACTTTGATAAACTAACTTTAGTAGGGAAAAATATCTCTGTGATTCTTGAGTTCTGGTGGAGCCAAAAGCTAAGAAGAAATAGATATTGGAACTGGAGTGAGTAGGGGAAAGAAACCTTGGCCTCTGATGGGACAAATCGGCTTAGTCTAGTCTTTGTAATTACTATTAGGCAACTTTGGTGATAATTTCTAATTCATGCAACAGTTCTTCTTGATGGCATTAATAGTCTCATTTTAAAGGGAAGGCAACTGATGCACAGTGAGTTTCATGTCTTGCCCAAATAATAAAACTAGAAAAAGGTGGGATTTGGACCCAGATCAATCTGCCTTTCATGCCTATATACATGGTACCACAAATTTCCTTCACTGATATATTTATTGCTGTATATTCATTAATATTTATTTATTCATTCTAACCAATAAGACTCATAGAGGAAGAAACCAACCTTATCTGGTTTTGTGCACCATCATATCTCTGATGGATATGTGATAGAAGTGACAAAGTCCCTATCAATATGGCTGTAAGACACCATTAACACACTGGAAGAAGATTTGAAGAATTAATCAACTTACTAATTCCTAAGTTTCTCCTGTTCTAAAACACCCAATATTTGAAGCACTATTAATGTGAAAGGAGGAGCCCATGCAGAATGGAATATTCACAATATGGCCAAGCTTTCTAATTGCTATCATGAAGCTCAATAATATATGAGAGAAGTTCCATTTCCACCATCATCACCATGCCTTACCCCCAGAAGTGTAATTTATTAATGCACAATTGAACCTATGTTAGTTCATTTTATCCTAAGATAGGTTTCTAGTTTTTTATCTCATTTTTGTCATACCAAGCCTAACCTTATATTGGCAACCACAACAAGTATAACTCCTTTTTCTTAAAAGGTTTTTGAAGTCTGCCTGTTTCCAGATACTGCATTTGCTCTACATTTTTCTACCTGTAATATCAGAAAAGATCTGGTTCATTAAATGGCAAGAATATAGAAATATTAACATGGATTTACAATCTTCTTTAGTGACAGAATTCTTGATTTAAGGCAAATTGAGGAAAGAAAATGAGGGCTTGGCATGGTGTAGATACATTGATAGTAAAACTGTCTATATATCCTGCAAAGAGATGAGTGCCTATTGGGGAAAATTTTTCTGCATCAATGGACTGTTTCCCCTTTCTCCCTCACACAATGAATAGGGCAAAGATCCTTCTTCAGAGTCCATGTGGTTGATTTGGGGTAGAATATAATTTCCTTTCAATTTTCAGTTACTGCTGCATTACCCTTGGCATTTAGCAGTGCAGCAAAGTTGTATATGACCTTTCTGAGAGCTACTCAGCTACTGGGACCCCAAAATGTCAAGTACAACTCAGTTACTCTCAGAAAATTTCCACTTGCAATTCACTTGTACTTGAAATTGATCACATACAATGCAATTGAAATGCAAAACAAAAAAATAAATAAAAGACCTTGTAGGAACTCTTGGGGAAATTAATCCATATCATTGTAAATGTGGCAGAGTACAATGGTCTCTGCCCTCATTAGTAAAGAAATAGAGTCAAGTAAATTAAGTGGGCCTCAGATCAATGCTGTATGTCCTACTCTCTGGCTAGGTGACCTCACCCAAACCATTTAGCTTCAGGACATAGTATCTACATCACAGATGCTCTATCAGAACAGAGTGACATCTTTATCATTGTGTTTGTAAGTCCCATGTTCCTGCCTTTCCCTGGGACTCGCTGCCTCTCTCCTTTCTGTGATAGGGTGCTGGTACACCTCTGCAAAGGTGAAATCATTCTGACCTGTGCTCCTACTGTCCTTTGAAGGGAAGCGATGCTGCTTGTGTGACACTGTTTCACATTGCTCTTTCTGTCCTTCTCACTGCAGAACATCATGATGTCCTGGCTTATTCACAGACTGAATAAAATCCCAGAAGGGTTTTCAACCCATCAGTTGGAGGGTTGGCATAGTAATGATAAACTTTTCAACTTCATCTTCCAAGGGTTCAATTCCTTGATATTAGTGAAGTCAGTAGGAGGCAGTAATCAACTGTGGTGTAAACTGATGTTAAAGAATCTACATTACATGAGAAAATAAATGCAAATATTACCAAGCACATAGATTTTCAAGCAGTTACAGTGTGAATTTTTTTTCCCCATTAACTGATGATGCTTTTAAACTCACTTTTAAATACTTCTTTAGCAAGAAGATTAATTGACCTAGATCAATAGTTCTTAACTGCTGGTGATTTGCTTCCAGAAGATATTTAGTAATGTCTAGAGATATTTTGATTGTCACAACTAGGACAATACTTGTGGCATCTACTAGATAGAACCGAGGGATGCTGCTAAATGTCTTAAAATTTACAGGCCAGTCTCTACAACAAAAAAAGTTATTCAGTCTAAAAGGTCAATGGCACCACTGTTGAGAAACTCTAACCTAAGTGATATCCATTTTAAAGCCCAAGTAAACATTTAAATTCTTTAGGGATTGGTCACTGAAAGAAGAAATCACAGTTGTGTCAAATAGCTATCCACACACACTCTTTTTTCTCACTTTAGATTTTGTAAATTCACAGTGTTTTCCACCAGGACTTTTAATGTGTGCTCTGTGTAACTCTAAGTTGGTAGCAATTAAAGAAATATAAGACACTTTGGTGAGAGGGGTGTCTCCCTTAAGGAACTAGCAGCATGCTGTTATGAAGATTGTGAAGCCAAATGGAACTTAATTTGACTTATGACTTTGCCACTTGAATTTGTATAACTTTGTGCAAGTTACACAACATTGCTTCATTTTTGGTTTGTTTTGTTTTTGTTTTAAGCAATGATAACACCTGCTTCCTAGGGCTTTCAGAACTAGAAACTACATGTGTTCCGTGGGCAACACAGAACATTGGGAGGGAGATGGCAGTCAGTCACTATAACCAAATGTGCACTGTATACCCAGAGGCGAGAAAGACCTGCCTCATCTCCCCAAGTAGTCTGCCTCTTGCTTCTTATGGTTTACATGGGTTTCATGTGCCAACATGTCATCTTGCATGACTTTTCCAAAATACTCATTAACTACCACTATTGAACAGCATCTACAATGAGTGGGCACAGCCCTGTCATTTTGAAATTGTCAATCTGTATTTCTATAGATGTAATCTTATGAGCAGTATGAATAATTAATTGTTGTTCAAAGTGAGCATAATGCGAAAGTTTATCTTAATTTCAGGGGAAAAAAAGATTAAGGGGCCAAGTTTTATCATCTTGTGAAATACAACAAAATGAAAATTAATCTAGATCCCATTGACAAGAAATCAATATTTTCTGATACAGAGAGGGAAGGGGGCAGAGAGGTAACTTTTGGGTAATCCACATACATGACTTAAAAAGTGAACTCAGTTTCTGCAGTCTTCCAGTAACTTCCTTATTATTCAAATCATTTTTCTTTGAAACAAAATTTCATGGCATGTTACTAATGTCTGCATTCATACTATTGTTGGCTTATTTAATACAAATGGGCAAAAGCAGAAGTCAAGCAATGAGCCCAAATGAAGTCTTATAGGAGGAAATTAACCCAGTAGTGAGTGGAGGTTTGGCTAATAAATTCATTGCAATGGCCTCAAGGTATCATTATACAGAATTCCACAAGCAAACTGCCTTCTTTTAGAAAGTCCCAACTTCCCAGATAAGAAACAATGCTAGAATAGAAATATTCTTATTTGCATGAGAAAGAATACATTTGCAAATAAAAATAGTCTGTTTTCTACTCTTGCAGAACTTAAGCTGCTCAGAAGTAGAAAAAATAATTTATAGTGAGATTTCCTGTTTGGGGAAAGGATTTTTATGGGAACATATCTATCAGACTTAGTTTCTATTACAAATGGGAAAGCAAATTAATGTTTTCTCCTTTGGAAGTGCAAGCATCTCTTGATACTGCTATTGACTTGTAATTTCTATGCCATTTTTTTTCAGGCAGATATGTGCTTCCCTCTTTTCATCTCTGCCAATCTCAAGAGTGGGGTGTCACCACATCAGTGACTTCATGTGTGCTCGCTGATCCTTTACAGATTGTTCTTAAAGACAAATGCCACAACTCCTGATTACTTATGTCTGTTTACCCTGCTCTCTGAGGGAGAGCGTGGTTGCAAGGACTTGATCTTGACCGTCTCTGGTTGTTCTTCCTCTCTGTCCCATCTCTAGGCGCTAAGGGCACATTTGACCTTTACTCAAGTGAACATACCAAAATGAAGGGGAGTGTGGGGACAGTGACTGTGTCTTCAGTGCCTTTGCACCCTCAGGACCCAGCATTTGCCTTGGCTATGTAGTTAGCAACCTGAAGACAAGTTTTAAGTGAATAATAAGCACACTACAGCTAGCCTGCTCCCTATCATTCCCTTGAAAGTTCACAACACAATACATATATGTCCATTTTAGTTTATATCAAATCTCTAGTTATGAGAATAATCATCAGTGACACATGTACATCTCTAAGCAATATTTCACTTTTCACCTTTGATGGGCATGGAACATCAAGGATTTGTGGTTATACTTCACATTGTTGTGAATGCTGTTGGCTGTTACCCAGAATTTCTATCACCTTGGCCACTTATAACATAGTTCAAAATCAATTTTATCAGATTTTCTAAGAAGAGAAATTCTGGAAGAGTCCTTTTGCTTGCAATTGGCCACAAATGAGGTTGACATGAAGAATGTTCTTGCAGAAGCAGCTTGAAAAGACAAATAGTGCAAGTGAATTTGTTATATTTCACCTCCTCCTCCTCCTGATTTTCTGGTGGTTGTTCTGCTTTGCTTAACATTTTGAATATTTAATACTATGCTAATTTCTTACATTCAATGTCATTTCTATTCTAGAGAAACTTCTACAGAAGTCATTCTACCAATATTTAAAATAAATGAGGCTGTTATTTGAGACATTCATATTGCTTATGATTATTTTAAACCTCAAAAGTTGTTTTTCCTTCTCTATAAAAATTTTTTATGTTTAAGGGTAGTGACAAGAACAAATAATTTGTTCATGTTTCTTTCTTCTCAAATTCCAATTTTAGGTAGCAAGAGGAAAAAATTCACATAGTAGAGAGTCATTGAAGTTGACATATTACATAATTGCCTTGATAGCATTCTTTGAACACTGATTAGGTAAAATGTAGTTGAAATAATACCCTGAAAGTATTCAAACACACAGGACCAGGGACATCTCAATATATTATAAAAAAATCAACATTGGTCTATGATTAAACTTTCTAGTTTGTATTAGTCTAAGCCTTCAGATTGCAAATAATTTCTTCCTCAAAATACAGCATTCTACTTGAATTCATACTTCATTAAGAATTTATCTCAGCACCATTACACTTGGAATGGCCATGGAATAAGAATTGATAGCATCTTATAGTGCAGACTGAGACATTTGAGATCAGTGCATCTAAGCCCTAATTTTATTGGCAAGAAAATAAAGGCCCTGAGGACAAGGAGTGGGGACAAATCCCCTTCCCCATGTCATGCATGATGTTAATATTAAGACATGACATTGCCTCTTCCACTGTGCCAAATTGGTTACCATTCTGTTATAGACTTTTTCAATTACTATATATTAAAAATAGACTAATTCAACTCATTACAAATCTTGCACATGTATGTGTATATGAATGTGTACACACACACACACACACACACCATAATCCAATGCACAATTCTCACTCTATTGTGGATTTTATATTAATATCTTACAAAAGACGTTTATGTGTGTGTGTGGCTTAACCTGGTGAACACAAAGTATATAAAGCTTTTTAGAACAACAATTTTGCTGGGAGATGCAATTAAAATGTTTCAGCTAATAAAAATGTGAAAAAGAAAGAGTAAAAATTCTAGAATTTTATATCTCTTCTTTTCCTAAGACCAATGGAGCATGCACGTTTGCTTCAGTAATAATTTTGATGGACTAGGTCTTTCTTCAGGAAGCAAATTAAATGGATCTTCTTCCCAAGGTTACATCATATTTAAAAAATACCTCCTAACCTTTGATATCAATGAGAAGAAAATCTGCTTGGCAATATGTTAATTGATAACTGGGTTTCTATAAGGAAGTGAGGCTCTTCAGGAGGGAGAAAGGTAACAGGGAAGGATGGGTGCAGCTGGAGATGAATTAGGAGTGAATTTCCAGGCAGGTTAGACAGATAGAGAGGACCCTTGCACTGTGGGCTATGACCTGCTTCACATCCTGCTTTTGTAGAGTTCTGCTATCAGCATCTGCATAAATGTCCCACTCAGCATCCCACTTTTCCGTCCCAATATTCCACCCTCATTCTGGGCTATGATGAACTCTCAACAGTAAATATATACTCTGTAACTTCTTAACTTAGCAACTCAAAGACAACATTTATTTGTTTCACAGTTACTATATTTCTCACAAACCAAGTGTTTATTGTAACCAGAAAATATTGTAATAAAATATAGGGCATAAAGTGATTTTTAGCAAATTAACTCCAAAAAAACTGGAAAAATAATTTCATTTCCAAATAGTTTGTAGGTTCAAACCTCAGTAGAATTCTTAAAACTTACCAATTAATGTACTTTTTAGCTGAAGAATTTATTGTCTGAATTTATCTTTGGATTCAAGTCATTTCCCATATTAAAAAAGCCAGATTACAGCTTTTTAGTCTTAAGACATTCTCAGTTATATCTTAATAATATTGGCAAGAAAGCACAAAGAGTCTGCATGTTATTAAAATTTCAAAAGTGTTGCATTTTTTCAAGACTTTTAGAACTAGCCAATGGGGGGAAAAAATCAAGTACTGCTTGAAAAATTTCTTCCCATATCCTAAAATATACTCACAAATCATATATCCCTCAATATATTTTATTTTAGGAAAAATGTAAGCCACAAACCCAGAACTTGAAGAACAAAAGTGATTTTTAACCAGAAATGTGATTTCATACATATAATTTTTCTCAAACACCTCATACTTTGAAAATATATTTGTATCTTCCCAGGACAGCAGAGAGAGATACCCTTTCCTTGACAGCATCCAGCAAATTATAAGCTTAATAAATAGTTGTTAATTTGATTTGGTTTGGGGCACTTTTTAAAATTCAAAATATGTCTTCTGCATTAATCCCAGATGTGACCTTGATATAGATTGGTTTAAAGGATGTTAAAACCAAGGCAGAGATCCAAGGTGGCCACTGGATGTTTCTCCCAGAGTGGTCAAGCATCCTTCAGCTGGACCACTCCCACTCCAAAGTGCCTGGAATCAATTATGCCAGGAAGTACTGTTGAACTGAGACCCAAATGTGTTAGAAATGCTCTGAGGTTCCTTTTGGTCTGCCTCTTGGCTTACCTTTAAAAGGGAAGACACATAATGGAAGAGGCAGCAGTTCTATAAGGAATCAAGCTGCACGTGGAAGTTCAAGGCTAGAGGGTCTAAATCATTTCTCCACTAACAACAGCTCTGGGATCATTGCAAAATTACTTAGCCCTTTTACAAGCTAGTTACTTCCACCTCCCTCATCTATAAACATACAAGGTTGGACTAAATCTCCCAGGCCTCTTCCAGGTCCCAAACCCCATAATCCAGACTGCCAATAAAACACAAACCTAACTCTGGGATATTCATTTTCCAAAGTAAAGTTGTAAATGGTCTGGACTTTTTCATTAACAAATGCCAGAAGCTATCTGGAACTTTGTGGGTGCTCAATAAATATGAAACAATTTTATCTTTCATCTACAAAATGGGGTGAGTAATGCTGACTTGTCTCCCAGAATTTTGTGTGAGAAATAATAAATGAGAACAAAGCACTTTTCAGATAATGAAGTAATTCGAATAAGCTGCTTTAATAGATCTGAAATCTGGATGGATGATGCAAGAATAAAGTGCCTTCTTTATTATTACATCTGTGAAATACAACAGTCTTTTCATCTGTTTAAGAAAAAAACAGTCATTATCCTTGCTTATCACTGAAAAGTCAGCTTGAATAATTTCCGTGCAAATGGAATTTTTCATGTGATTTTAACATTTATCACTTTAAACAAAATGCAGCTTTTATCTTTACCTGATACCAAAATGGAGTCATATCTTGATTTAACTAACTTAATGAGGCATTCCATCAGCATTATGCTACTCTGCCCAAAGAAAAGGCTTTCTGAAATGACTGATAAACTGCACAAATGAGAAAATTGCAAATTTAATAATCCTCCTACTCAAAAAGAATACAATCAGGAATTATTACTAATGAAAATGATATATTGCATCCTAGCTTCCTGGGGACTTGCACTGGATAGGTTTTTTTAAGTGTTTATGGCCAACAAATAATATACTCTATATTTTTTACAGTGTTCCAACAAAAGGCAGCCAGAAGACAATCTGATGATGAGAAGTTCCATGGTCTTCCTAAGAAACCAGGTATTAACACTAACTTCAGTCTAGTTAATAATCTTTAACATTTAAAGAAATCTTATGAATACTGAATATAGCCCCTAAGGATAGAAGTAAATGATTGTGTGTTTGATTAATTTTACTCTGAAGTTAGTGTCTTACCCAAACATAATTTTGACATATGAAAATCAATGCAAGAAAATTATTTTAATTAACAAAGGCAGGAAATGGCCTTGTCATAATGCCTGTGGTGATGTTATTACCAGGGAATCAGGAAGGTTAAGTAAGACAAATTATAACATGCATCAGAGTTCCCGTTTTCAAAGACCTTCAGAGGGTAGGAGGGTCCAATGCTTGATTCCCCAAAGCATGCATTTTCTGTGTTCTGCTCTGAGTGCCAAAGATTGTACCTTTTTCCCAGTACGGTTTTGCCTTCGGCACTTGATCCATCATATTTGGAATAATCGTTTGTCGTGCAGAAAAGAGCTGAAAACTGAAGCCACAGAAATATCTCACAGAGTAGGAATATTTTCTGCCTCCAGTTTCCTCTGAAACTTATCTCCTTTTGAAAAGAGACACTCTAGCAAATTATTAATTATTTTTCAGACAATTATGATTCATTTAATGTTCAAATATGAAAAACATAAAAGGTGATAGAGGTAGGGGGTAATATTAGCTGGCTCTGATATGAACATTGGCAGACCCACCTTTGAAATAATGTAAGTCCTAAATCATGTTACTTTGAAATTGGTACCAAGGAATTGTTGAGAGACATTAAAATAAAACCAGAAAATTATTTCACAGCAGTCACCAAACAGTCCTGTAGTCTCCTTTTGTGCTATTGTAGAGATGGCTAGGTATAGATTGCACCAACTTCTAACACTCACTGAACTATTAAATACAGAACCCCAATGGTCCTGCTCCTGTGATACTATGAAATGTCTTTCAAACACAGAAGTGTCTTTAAATGAGTGATCTTCACCCATCACTTCAAGTACCATTTCCCATGGCAACCAGGTTGTATTTAGATAGTTCTTGCAATTAAGTACATGGTGTTTGAATGCAGTAATGAGGAGGCTGAACTTCTCTTCTTCCATGAATCACTTGGATAGACTGTTTCCAAATTTACATGTATAAAACTTTCTTTATCTGGCAATTTTCCATTTTTAGCAATTTCATATTTGCTGGGGGGATAGATCTTTTTAAAGTCTCATGTTATCCTCCCACTGCGCCTTTAGCTCTCTCAAGAAATCAATGCAAAACTCCATGTCAGATTTTTTGTGCAATTAAGATCAGAGAAGCTCCTAAAGAATTAAACAAAGTAGATAAGATTATTCCTATCTGGCCTCCCTCACACATCTCACAGAGCTTTGTAAAGAATAAAGAGAGGAGATGCTTTGAGCTCTTTGGGAGAAAATGTCCCTGAAGCATTTTTCTTATAAGTTATTCTAGTGTCATGTTTTTTATTGAATTCAGTTGGAATTAAGGGGAGGTGAAGGAGGGTGACAAGTGTCAAGTGTGATGAAGAGATCCATGGAATGCTTGATCTTATCAATTAGCCTTCTGGGTGTTCCACAGAGAACAATCTAAGGAAAGGCTGCTAATATCCAGTAATCCTGGAAGACTCGATCATTATTCCACCATGTGGATAAAAAAATAGTTCCCATCTGTGCCCAGACAAAAGGGGAGGAGAGAATGGAGAAAGGAAACAGGTTTCTAATTATACAATATTTTATGGGTTTACCAGTCCGTATCATTACCTAATTTGCTTCATCAAAGTTCGCTAGATTGTTAGAATTCTTTAAAGACTAAGATACTGAATGTTTTGATCATATTTTATCTGACATTTCTCTTCCTTCTAGATTCTTAAGTTTAACTTATCGATAACATTTTTAAAAATTTACTATATTGAATTTATTATACTATACAGCTTATTATAATTTAGTATTATATTCAATGTGAAATACATACAAGTAAGTTGAATAATAAACATGTAAATATACACACACACACTCACATGATTTTTGGAGAAATGATTGCTGCTAAATGTTTACCAGCATATTTTTTTATTCAAATCCAACCATGCCAATTGTTACAGAAAATGTGAAAAGACAATGACCTCAATTAAAAGGCAAAGATGGTCAGATATAATTTTAAAATGCAAAGCGTACTACAAGCTTCTTCTAAAAAATTCAGTTTACAAATAACAAAACAAAAAATATATACATATACACACAAATACATTATATATCATGCAAACCTTAAAGTGGTGTCAGATGGTAGATTTGAATGAAAGCACTAATTATGAAAAAGGGAAAATTTCATAATTTGAAATTAAAATAATTTAAATGTGCAACTATTATGCAAATAAATTATATACTCTTTCAATATATGAGAAAGATTAACTTAGCGAAAATAATAAGAAAATCCTCAAAAATAAGAGGCCTGAACAAAACTATAAAAGAAATTCTTTTTTTAAATTGGTTCTTTTTTTGTTTTGTTTTGTTTTGTTTAGGCTTACATGATAACAGCGTAAATTGATTCATTGTACATAGATAGAGGATAACATATCAATTCTCTAGTTGTAAGTTGTATACAATCGCAACATATATGCAGTCATACATAAAGTTAGGGCTATGATGACCATCATATTCCATCACCCTTGCTGTCCCCATGCCCCCTCCCCTCTTAAACTCCTGTGCACAGAGATCCACCATTGTTTCCCATGTCCTTCTCCACATTATGGATCAGCATCCACTTATCAATGAGTACATTCAGCATTTGGTTTTCTGAGATTGGCTTACTTCACTTAGCATGATATTCTCCAACTCCATCCATTTACCTGCAAATGCCATAATTTTATTCTCTCTTATTGCTGAGTAATATTCCATTGTGTATATATACCACAGTTTCTTTATCCAGTCATCTATCGAA